>JABLUY010000135.1:0-100450 GCA_013306675.1 Thraustochytrium sp. TN22 | reverse complement strand
TCGCGAAGTGAACTGCGCACGTAAGGGACTCGTGCACGGGCGGGCCCTCCGCAATCGCGTAGCGGTCCAGAAAGGTACCATACTTCCTTCCCCAAACCTGCGTGTCCGGGCGAGCGAGCACGAGCGATCGCACCGAGCGCCCGCTGGAGTCTTCCTCACGCATGACCTCAAGCCCAGACGCGAGCGTGAGCATGCGGAACACCTCCTCGCAAAAGCCTCCGGATAGCGCGAAGAGTGCGTCACGGCGGCAGTCCAGCAACGCGTGCATAATGGGCAACACCTGGGTGGAGGAGGCCTCATCGGTCTCGTCAGGCTGCTCCCGCCAGGAGGCGTGGGCGTGGATATCCACGCGGCCATCTTCACTTCCAGGTCGGGGCCCACTCCCGCTCCCACCGCAGCCCCTACCATCGAAGACGCGACGGGCGCCGCCACTTCGAGGTTCTCGTGCACCTTCTCGGCAGCATCCTCGTCATGCTGGTTGCATGCCTATTTTGGCCCAAATTACGATTTAATTCGAGGCAGCTCGCAGGCTTGCCGCCGTCGCCGAGCCGCAGCCACCCTCCTTGGCACTTGATAGACCTGCAGGTCGCGACCCAAGTTGATCTCGAGCCATGCAAGTCAGAGAGATGAACGTGCAAATTTGAGCCATGCGAAGGCTCGCACAATGCTCGACCACGACTGCGGTGCTCCGTCAATCATGATCCCGCTTGACTCGAATCGACTCGGCTTGAAGTTCGACCGTGCTCCACTTAACTCGACCCAACTCGGCGTGGCTCTCTTGTTAGCTCACAGCGCAATCATGCGCTGAGCCACGCACGCAGAACCCTCGAGCCCGGGCAAGACTCCCGCACTGGTTCTGTTCACTGTCATCAGGCCTAGTGCAGCGCCGCCGACTCGACCGACCAATGCAGACGGGATCGTGAGAGCTGCGACAGCGAGATGCTCCGCACAGCCTGAGGGAGCGCTCGATAACGACCGCCTCCGTCGTCGTCGTCGTCGTCGTCATCGTCGTTGTCCGCGTCGTCGTCGTTGCAGTTGCCGTTGTCGTCTTCGTTGTCCGCGTCGTCGTCGTCGTCGTCGTCGTCGTCGTCGTCGTCGTTGAGGTTGACGTTGCCTTGGCTCGACTTGGCAGTGGCCACTCCACTTCGAGGCGCCTCGTCGGCTCGGGTCGGGTCGCCTCGCGCGGCGGCGCGGCGCAGCAGAACGCGGCAGAGCACGCGGCGTCAATGGTGCTGCCGGTGCAGGGCCGCGTGGGGCGTGTGCGGCTGGGGTCGGCGGCGGCGTCGAGGATGCAGTCGGTGCCGCGCTGGGCCCAGGCGTCGCTGGCGGTGCTCGGCGTGCTGGCGTTGCTGCTGTTCGTCGGGCCGGAGGGCGAGCGCGCGCGCGAGCTGCCGAGCGCGGCGCAGCAGGTCGCCGCGGAGCTGGCGAGCAACACGGCGCTGGAGCAGCATGTGCGGTCGTTGGTGGACCACGAGGTGAAGCGCGTCGTGGCGCATCTCAACAGCCAGCCTGGCGTGGTCAAGCAGTTCCCGCCCGTGGAGGAGCTGCTGACCACGCAGCAAAAGCGCATCCTCGTCACGGGCGGCGCCGGCTTCGTCGGCTCGCACCTGGTGGACAAGCTCATGCGCCAGGGCCACATCGTGTATGCGCTGGACAACTTCTTCACGGGTCGCAAGGAGAACGTGGAGACCTGGATCGGCCACGCGAACTTTGAACTCATCCATCACGACGTTGTCAACCCGTTCATGATCGAGGTCGACCAGATCTACAACCTCGCCTGCCCGGCCTCACCTCCACACTACCAGTACAACCCGGTCAAAACCATCAAGACCTCGGTCGAGGGCACGCTCAACATGCTCGGCCTGGCCAAGCGCACCAGGGCGCGCGTGCTCCTCACCTCCACCAGCGAGGTCTATGGCGATCCTGAGGTGCACCCGCAGAGCGAGGAGTACCACGGCCGCGTCAGCATCACCGGCCCGCGCGCCTGCTACGATGAGGGCAAGCGCGTCGCCGAGACCATGATGTACGCATACGAAAAGCAGGACGGCGTCCAGGTACGCGTCGCGCGCATCTTCAACACCTTTGGCGAGGCCATGCACCCAGACGACGGCCGTGTCGTCTCCAACTTCATCATCCAGGCGCTCCAGAACAAGGACATCACCATCTACGGCTCCGGCGAGCAAACGCGTTCCTTCCAGTACGTCGAGGACCTCGTCAACGGCCTCGAGAAGCTCATGAATTCAGACTACAGTGGCCCCGTCAACCTCGGCAACCCGGACGAGTACACCATTCGGGAGTTCGCTGAGATGATCATCGAGATGGTCGGCTCCAAGAGCAAGATCATTCACCTTCCCAAGACCCAGGACGACCCCTCGCGCCGCAAGCCCGACATCTCCCTCGCCAAGAAGGTTCTCGGCTGGGAGCCCGTCGTCCATGTCAAGACCGGTCTCAAACGCACAATCGACTACTTTCGCAAGGAGTTGCGCAAGACCGGCAATTTCACGCCCATCAAGCCAGCCGAGCTCCTCTCCTCCAACGCCTTGCCAGCCAAGTCCGCTCCCGCTGTCACCAAGAAGAAGGTGCGGCCCTGAGCTCATGGCCGCCACTATCGCACAAGCACGGTGCGTTTTTACCGGCGCCGCTCGGTGTTTCGTGTCAACACGTCTCGTCCAGCCAGCGCCCCGTGCTCCCTCCATCCTCTCTCTCTCTCTCTCTCTCTCTCTGTGTCTGGCTTCTTCTCTTGACATGCAACTCTCATCTCCTTTGCGCGCATGCGCTTTCAAACCGTTCAAGGGCCAGCTTGCTTTGCGCTGGCTTTGCCAGGGAGGGGCACAAGAGCGCCAAGAGCCCAGCTGCTGACATTCTTATGAGAGGTCGGGTACGCTTGACATGGCGCTCGCACTGGCGGCGGCAGCAGCGCCTGCTGAAGTGTCCTGTACAACGGGTGTTCTTGGTGTCGGGTCAATGCAAGCTGCGTTTTCGCGCGACGTGGCGCCGTCCTGCGCTTCGCTTGCCATGGCGCTCGCACTGGCGGCGGCAGCAGCAGGAGCAGCGCCTGCTGAAGTGTCTTGTACAACGGACGCTCTTGGTGTCGGGTCAATGCGAGCTGCGTTTTCGCGCGACGTGGCGCCGTCCTGCGCTACGCTTGCCATGGCGCTCGCACTGGCGGCGGCAGCAGCAGCGTCTGCTGAAGTGTCCTGTACAACAGGCGATCTTGGCATCGGGTGAATGCAAGCTGCGTCTTCGTGGGACATGGCACCATCCTGCGCCATGTCCCCTCTGAGGTCCACCTCAAGCGTGCGCAGGGCCTCGAGCAGTGGTGCCTGGATACGCACGCGTCGAGCGACGGACACAATGCGCAGCGCCTCTTCCAGCGTCTTGCCGCGCTCCACCATGAAAAAGGCCGCCACAAAGGCCGGGGACCGTGACATGCCCGCCATGCAGTGCACCAGGACGGCGCCGTCCCTCTGCATTGCTGCGATGCGCGCCGCGGCCTCGCGCATCGCCTGCGGCAGCCTCGGGTCTGCCCGGTTGTCCTTGAAACCGAGCTTGAAGAAGCCCAGGTCCGCCTGCTGTGCCGGCCCGCCGCCCACGCTCACCACGCCGCGCACGCCGGCCGAATCCAGCGCGTCGCGGTCCCCCGCCGCGTCTCGGTTGCCGACCCACAGCCCGGGCTCCACGAGCGACATGCGGCCGCCGCCGCTGCGCCGCTTGGGCATGCTAATGGTATGGTTGAAGAGAACCGGGTCCCCGCGCGTGCCTCCCGCGGCACTGCACTGCAGCCCGCCTTTTGGATGATGTCAAGCTAATGCTGGCTTACGCCGTGGAGAGGTCGTGGGCGGCGAAGTCGTCGCCGGTGGCGGTCGCGCCACGTTCCAAGAATGTTACGAGCCACGAGGCCCGGCAAGGCGCCGGCCTTCCATCACATGTCAAGGAGCTGCGCAGTGCCCTGTCAGGGTTAGACAGTAACGTACGTCACAACTACGCAGGCTGCAGCAGGGCAATGGGAGGGCATGGACATTTGCAGCGTGCCGTGCCTCACAGCGAAGGTCACTTGGTTCTGAGAACACACCGGTGTGCGCGCCTGGAGAATTATGATCATCGCTCGGCGATCTAACGCTGATTCAAGTTCATCGCGTCCATCCTCTGGCAACGCAGAGCGGCTTCGCTGCCGCCAGTCGGCCCGCTAGCTTGCCAGCCAGCCATGAACGCGTGGACGGCGGTGCTGCGAGGTGACGCAACGCGGCTCCAGGAGCTGCTGCGGCTGGAGCTGCACGAGGTGAACGCAGTCAATGAGGTCACGGGCCAGACGGCGCTGCACCTTGCATGTACGCAGTGCCATGAAGACATCATTGGCCTGCTGCTGCGAAAGGGCGCTGATCCGAACGTGGCGGACCGGGTCCTGGGCGAGACGGCCCTGCACAAGGCGGCAGCGAAAGGTCTCGCGCGCGTCGCGCAGATGCTGCTTACCGTGGGCGCAGACCGCGATCGTGTGTCCAAGCGTGGCCTGCGCCCCATCGACCTGGCCCGCAAGAGCCGCGACGCGCTCACCATACAGGTGCTGGCCGACTCGGATGCGAGCAGCGCACGGGCGCGCGGCCATGTGCTGGTCGCCAACCTGCTCGAGCCCGAGGAGGACAACCAAAGCACCGCGCGGACGGCTGACGAGGCCAACCTGCACGAGGTGCGTGAGCTGGAGCAGCGTTGCCGAATGGAGCGCCGCCGCAGCGCCAGCAACGAGGCGGCGCTCAACAGCGCCCTCGCCAGCCTGCAGCAGCGCGAGGATGATGTTTTACGGCTCACAGACGAGGTCGAGCGCCTGCAACGCAGTCTGGTGAGCGCTTCACAGCGTCTTGACGTGTACGCCCGCCAGGACGTGGAGTACCGCGCAGCAGAGGCGCGGCGCCAGCAACTCGACCGCGAGAACGCCTCGCTCAAGCGGGCCATGGACGCCGAGCGCGTCCGGCGCAAGGACGATAAACGAGCTTGGCAGCAGGAACGCGATCGTTATGAGTCCAAGCTCAGCAAACAGTATGATCTCAACCTCGAGCTGCAGCGCACCCTAGTGCAGACGCAGCGGGACGCGTGAGGTTATACTCTACAATTGCGCAGGCGAACAAAAGCTCAACAGGACGCATGGCCTCAACCATGAGCTGCAGCTTACTCTCGCACGATAGTCAGCGTGCCGCTGGGCGATCGCCGATGTACTCTTCTTCTGTATCTTCTTCTTCTTGCTTCTTTTCTTCTTACGCGTTGGCGCGGCTCGCCTTCTTCTGCTCTTGCTTGAGACGTGTCTCAAAGGCCTTGACCCACGCGCGGTCCTCCTCGGAGTTCAAGGACTCGAGAAACGCGCGGCGCTCGGCCTGACGCTGCATGCCGAGCGCCTTCATCTGAGCCCGCTTCTCTTCCGGCGAAAGCTTGGCGAGGTCGCTTTTGGACGCTGCCTCGGCATCGCGAAGCGCCTGCCAGGCCGCCATCTGCTCGGAGGTCAACGGCGTTGCCGCGAGCATCTCCTCCGCCGTAGGCGGAGGCGGAGGCGGGCCTTGTGGGCTGCGCAGGTGGAAGACAGCTGCGATGCTCAGGTGATCGGACGGGCACACGAGGCTTGGCAGGCCAGCGAAGAGGACCGCTTCGCGCTCCCAGGTGGACTCCATGACGTTTTGCAGCGCCAGCAGTGACGTGCACGCTGGTTGGTAGAAGAGATGGTCCACGCGCGTGATGTCACGGTGCGCATGGGGGTTCACGCCCAGGATGCAGGTGGCATCGCGCGCCTCGGAGGCATCGTAGGAGTTGGAAAAGTCGCGCATGTGCGAGCGACACAGCTCGCTCAAGGCGCCGTCGTTGTAGTCACCGCCGAGAATCGCAAACTCCGGCTCGCGCCGGTCGAGGCGGCGCCACACAGACTCGATCTGCGTGGCACGCTCGCGCGTGCGCTCCGGATGCCCCTCAAGATGGCTGTTTGCGACACCAACCACGCAGCCTGCGTGCTTGCCCTCGCGCAGGGTAAGACCCAGCACAAGCCCGCGGTACGGCGTGTCGGCCCACGCGAGCTCGAAGCGCGCGGTGCGATAAAAGGTCGCGCACGCCGGGATGCGCTCGACCACCTCGCCGCGCACCGTCTTGTTTCGCTCCTCATAGACCCCTGCGAAGCCCCAGGCCGCAAATGCGGGCTCCAAGCTGTCCCGGAAGATCTCCGGCTCCACCTCCTGCAGCATGATGACGTCGGACCCGTTCGCCGCCTCCTCGAGAGCCTCCAAGATGGCTGGCAGGCGCCAAGCCCAGGACATGGCCTCCGGCGCGCACTCCGCGTACAGCGCCTGCGCGTGCTTGGTCTGCACCATGGACTCCGCCAAGATGTTCCATGAGGTCACCGCGATCACCTGCTCGCCCTGCATGTCCGTGCGTAGCGCCTCCAGGTGCTGCACCAGCTGCGCTCTGTTGAAGCGCCTCATCTCGCGCCCCGCCCCGCTCGTTGCCGTAGTTTCCGTAGTGGTACACATGTTCTCTCTCGCTCTCTCTGCACGAACGGAGACGTCGCTCGCGTCTGGCTTGCTGCCTCCTTCCCGTCCGCGCTCGCCCAGTCTGCCTGTCCGCTGCCGCGTTGCGTGTTTGATGCGCTGCGCGGTGGTCTTCCATGTCTCCTCATCCGGTGCTGGGAACGATCCGCCTACGATCGTGGCTCGCTTTTCGCGCGCGAGGGCCCGGGGGGCGCACGATCAACAACGTGACGTGCGCAAGTATGCTGGCAAGGACGCTCGTGCGAGGAATGTTCGTGCAGGATGATCGATCGCTGACTTACGATAGTGCTACATGTGTCACGGGTCGGCGGCCAGTCAGCTCAGCTGCTGGAGCCGAAGGCGCGCTGGTCGGCGCGCGGTGCGGAGCGCAGCTTTGCCAAAGCCCTCCCGGCGTAGGACCGCAGCACGCCGTCCGCGGCGGAGGCCTCGAGGCGGGCGAGCCAGTCGGAAAAGGTCTGGTCGTCGTCGGTCCATGCGTCGAGGAGGGCGTCGCGAGAGCGCTGATAAGCCAGCAGGTTGCCGAGGCTGAAAAGTGCCATGCGCTGCGGCGGGAGCGCCGGGTCGCTCGAGGCGAGGCGCAGCAGGTGGCGGTGCGCCAAGGCGTCCAGGAGCGAGGTGCAGAGCGCGCTGGAGTTGCGCACCAGGTTGCCGAGCGCGCCAGCGGCGTTGGCGCGCGTCTTTTTCTCGCGGTCGCTGAGCAGGGCAACGAGAAGGGGCACGGCCGGCGCCAAGCTCGCGTAGAGCATGTCGGAGTGGTACGCCGCGTTGCCTACCGCGAAGCAGGCCAGCTTGCGCGTCTCCGGATCCTCATCCTCGCAGCAGGCCGTAAGGCGCGCGAGCAGCGTGTCGTTGCTGCTGCCGTTGCTACTGCCGTTGCTGCTCTCGCTTTGGCCAGCGGCTACTTCTTTTACACTTGTTGTCTCAGCCGCCAACACCTGCTGATCGGTGGTGGTGGCGGTGGCGGCCATGGGCTCGATGAGCGCAGGATAAAAGATCGCAGAGTTCTTGCAAAGCTTGCCGAGGAGCCGGCAGGTCTCGGAGCGCAGGATGGCGTTTGGAAAGGTGAGCAGGTAGTGCAGGTGCGGACCGAGTTGGGCGGCGAGAATGGACTTGTGGTAGGCGTCGCCCTGGCTGGCGAGCTGGTTGAGGAGAAGGAGGCCGTGAATGGCCATGTCCATGCGCACCTGGAGCAAGGCCTCGGCGGCGTCGGCGTCGGCAGCGAGATCCGCCGCCGTCGCGTCACCAGCCTTGACTTCGGAGGACGCGGCGGCGGCCCCCGCTGCGTCGGGCGCAGGCGCGCCGCCATCTCCGGTGAAGTCCCCCTTGAAGTCAGCATCAAGACCGCCAGCGGCCTCGCTGGCGGCCCTGGCATCAGCCGCAGCCTTAGCCGCGCGCACGAAGGGTTCGAGGTCGAGCAGGCGAAGCTCGCGGACCTGGTGCAGGCCGCCGAACTCGACGAACTGGCGCGCAAAGAGCTCCGACTCGGAGACAAGAATGGCGTGCAGCTTGAGCGGCGCGAGCGCAAAGTCCGGGCGGTCGGCGGCCAGCCCGAGACGCTCCACGAGCGCGATGGCGCGCATGGACTTGCGGATGAAGCCACAGTTGTAGAGCACCATGTGAAGCTGGCGCTGCTCGGCGGCGCGGAGCTCGCAGGCGAAGACAAGCGCGAGCACGTCGAAGACGTGGTCGAGGACGGCGACAATGCCAAGCGCGCCGCCGCCGAGCTTGGCGGGCCAGACGAGCAGCCGCTGCAGGTGCGAGGAGTGAAGGAGGTCGACGACCCAGTAGAGCACACCGTCGCTGCCAAAGAGGATGTTGACGTTGGCCTGCGGGTCGGCGGAGACGAGCTCGGTGGTGAGCTGCAGCACGGTGAGCACGCCTCGCGTGGAGAGGCGGGCGGCTGGGCTCACCTCCTTGGGCGTGCCGAATTCACGGTCCGCGATGCTGGACGGCGGCACGACGATCTCCATGAGGTGGTGCCAGAGGCCAGACTCGAGGACGGCTTGCGCGAGGCGTGCCGCATAGTCGCGCAGCGCGGAGCGGCGCGCGAGCTTCAGGAAAGCGAGCAGCAGCGTGGCCGGGAGGTCATGCGCGCTAAACTCCTGAAAGACGAAGCCGACGGCCTGCATGGGGTGCGCGACGCGCGCCACGCGCGTGCCCTCGCAGGCGGCCATGAGCGCGTGGATGCCGCGGCGCAGGTCCTGCGAGCGCACGAGGTGTTCGAGCAGCTTGGCGGTGACGTGCTGCAGCTTGGCGAGGCTGGCCTCGCGCGCGCGGCGCGAGGACGGCGCGTCGAAGGCCTTGAACTCGAGCGAAAAGCGATTGAGCACCGCAGCCAGAAGCGAGGCCTTGGCCGGCAGCGCCTCGGGCGGGGCGGCGGCGTCCGAGAGTACGCGCACGCAGAGCTCGATGCTGGCGGAGCTGAGCGGCACGGAGAGCAGGCGGCGGCGGCTGAGCACGGAAAGCAGCACGCAGGCGAGCTGGCCCTCTTCCTTGGCAACGCGCGCAAGCTCGAGGATGCTCTGGAGCGCCGCCTCGTCCTTGGCCAGACGGTAAGCGAGATCGACCGAGGTGGAGCATGCGTGCAGCAGAACGCGCAGCGCGTCCTTGGCGTGCAGCGCGCCGGCAACGGCGGCGTCCTTGTCTGCGGCGGGCGCGCTGCCATCGTACGCAACGGCGGCCGCCACCAGGGTATCAAAGACCGCGCCGGCCGACTCGATGGCGACCACGACGCGCTGGCGCACCGCCTCGCCGGCAGCCACGATGGCATCGGCCTCGCGCGCGCGGTCCTCGAGCTTCGCGGGGCGGTCGGTCTGGAAGAGGCCACCGTACCAGTCGGACGGGTCCAGCTCGAACTCGTCGCGCTCGTCGAAGGGCGCGGACAGTGGAAACTGCTCGAGCGCCGGCTCGCCACTGGGCGGCGCGCCGGCGGCCGTAGGGTGCACTAAATGCGCCATGGCGCGCAGCGCGAGGCGCGCCTCGCGGCTGCGCTGGTCCACGGAGCGGCGGCGCTTGACGTTGCTGTGCTGAAGCACGACGGCGAGCGCATTGCAAAAGTCGTCCGTGGACACCTCCTGCAGCACGCGGATCCACAGACGCGGCGAAAAGGCCGTGCAGAAGCTACACACCAGCAGCACGCACTTGATGGCCTCGCCCTGCGCGCCCTGCACCGACTCGAAGGCCTCCACGGCCGGCGAGAGGGCGCGCAGGCAGAGATTGCCAATGCTCTGGTCCACGCGTAGCGGCTCCTGCTCGCGCATGTGCTCGCGCAGCAGGCAGCGCAGCGCGTGCAGCGCTTCGGCGAGCAGCGGCGCGGACTGCGCGGCTGCGGGCCCGGCCGCGCGTCGCGCGCGTCGCGCGCGCAGCTCGCGTCGGCACACGCGCACGATCAGTTCAAAGAGCCCGTCATCCAGCAGAACATCGGCGTGACCTGCCGCGACGGCCTTGCCGGTCAGCAGGACGACGGCCTTGAGCGCCATCCGTGCCACCGCAACGCTAGCATGCGGGTCGTCTAGCGCGTCGGATAGGATCGCCAGTACGCGCGGTTCGCGCCGCAGTGCAAGGGCCGCCTCGTCGGTTCCAGCTGCAGCCGCGGCCAGCCTACGCAGCCTCTTCTCCAGGTCGTGCGTCTCCTCCTCCTCCTCCTCCTCCTCCCATGCGGCAACGTCCCGCGCGCCCCCGCGCAGGCCGTCGCCGTCCGAGATGACGAAAGGATCTCCGCTTTCGCTGTCCGCGGCAGTCCTTTGGCTCCCAGCCAGGACTAGCGCGGTCGCCTCCGTCGCCACGCTGCCGGCGCCCGGGCCGGCGCTGGCTGGCGTGGGCGCCGAGGACGACGCTAGCGCCGGGGGTGGCGTCGCTTCTGCCGCGCTTGCACGCGGACTCTGCGGCGGGGGCGGCGCTGACGAGGGAGACCCCAAGAGGTCTCCGTCCGTCGGCGCGGCAGCGCCCTTTCCGGAGCCCGCACTGGTGGCGTTGTCGGCGTCGTCTTTGTCCTCGTCTTTGTCCTCGTCTTTGTCAGGTGCATCGGCATCAACTGCAACTGCAATTGCGTCACCGTCAGCGTCTGCGTCTGCGTCTGCGTCTGCGTCTGCGTCTGCGTCTGCTTCTACGTCTGCGTCTCCTCCTGCAGCCACAGCTGAAACAGCAGACGTGGGGAGCTTTGAGGCGCCCCTTTCGTATGGAATGAGCTCGCCATCGACCGGGGCGCGTTCCGGTGCCCTGCGCGAGTCCTGGTCCACGTTTGCGATGGAGTTGCGACGGCGCATGCGCGGTGATGGCGCCTGGCGTTCTGGCGAGGATGCCACGGAGAGCAGCTCCTGGCTCTGCTTGGCACGACGCGCAGCTCGCGCGCGCTGGTGCGCCGCCTCGCGATCGGCGGCGCTGGCGGGCCAGCGCGGGCTACGCGGCTCGCTCATCCTCACGGGCGACGCCAGTGTGGGCGTGGGCGGAACAGCCGGGTGCCGCACGCCAAGGAACTGTTCGAGGCGGTAGCGCGGGTTGTTGAGGTAGTTGGCCTCCTGGAGCTCCCGGGCCTGCGCCTCCTCGGGCGTCTCCCGCACGAAGGGATGGTCAAAGAGCTTGGGCCACTGCAGGCGGAGGCGGCTGTCCTTGGTGAGCAGACCCTGCAAGAAGCTGCGGAAGAGCTGCGACATTTCTGGCGGGTAGTGCACCTCGTTTTTCACGATGAGATTGATGAGACTGCGTGCGGCAGTGCTCGTGCGCGCGCGAGCAGAGTGTTAGCGTGTCTCCGGATATTTCACAAGGCGCGGTCGGTGTTGCGGATTGAACGTACGTGTATATGTTGTTGGTGAAGAAAGGCGGCTTGCCCACGAAAAGCTCGTAGAGAATGACGCCCAGCGACCAAAGGTCGGCCGTGTAATTGTAGGGCTGCTCCCGCACGAGCTCGGGAGCCATATAGAGCGGCGTGCCCTTGATGGAGGTGACCATAATGGTCTTGGCGGAGAGCGCGCGGGCGAAGCCAAAGTCGCATAGCTTGACGCGGCCGTCGCCACAAATGAGGATGTTCTGGGGCTTCATGTCGCGGTGGATGATGCGGTGCGAGTGCAAGTAGTAGAGCGCCTGAACGAGCTGTTTGGCGATGTTCTGCACCTGCGGCTCGGTGACACGGTGGTCGTCTTCGAGCAGCTGGAAGAGGTCGCCCTGTGCGTACTCGGTGACCACGCAGAACTCGCGGCGCGTCTCGAAGGCGTCGAGCAGCAGCACGATATTGGAGTGGTCGAGCGTGCGCAGGATCTCAATCTCGCGACGCAGCTTGGCGAGCTCCGCCTCGGTCTTGCCATGCTTGCTGATGAACTTGAGCGCCAAGATGTGGCCCGTGTACCTGCGGCGGCCCTTGTGCACCTTGCCGAAAGAGCCCTCGCCGATGAGGTCCAGCACCACATAGTTGTCCCGCGGCCCGCCCGCGCCGGTCGCCACCGCCAGTCCCGCCGGCCGCCGCCGCGCAGCGCCGCTGGCGCTGCCACTGCCGCCGCGCGCCGCGCCGCCGCCGCCCGCCGCCATCCGGGGCCGCCGCGCCGCCGCGGGCTGGCTTGGCTTGGCTTGGCTTTGATCGCGTCCATGGGCTCCGCGTCCGAAACGAGGCTCGTGGCCGCAGCCTGCTTACTAGGCCCGGCCTAACCACCGCCGTTAGGCCGAAGTTAGGCCTGGTTTCTCCTCACAGGTGACAAAACCTCAGCACCGGCACGGCCAGGCCTTGGCCGCTCGGTCGCAAGTTTCAGTGCCAGTGCGTGCCTTGCTCGGTTCAAGCTGACACGGGAATGGCTTGCTTGCGGCTGGATTGCCAGGTTTTGACGCGCGCATCGGCATTTGTTACACCATGCGCGTGACCTTTGCGTTCGGACTGGGAGCACATGAGAAAAAACCCGCTTGGGTTTATTACTTATCTTAGATTTAGTTCTTCAAGGCGGCCTCGAGATGCACGAGGGCCATCTTGGACGTCTCGATGGCGCCAGCAACCCAGCCCTGCTGCGTGGAGAAGGCGTCGCCGACGAAATAGACCGGCGAGGCCGAGGTGTTGGCGTCGGCGGCGCCGTGGCAAATGGTGTGCATGGCCGGGATGACGTCAACGCCACGGCGCCACTTGTGGCTGCCGTTGTTCCAGTAGCGAAAGATGGCGGCGTCAAAGTTGGGGGCCGGGGCCTTGGCGGCGATGTCGCCGTGCATAAGGACGACCTGGCGCCAGACCTCGCGCACAGCGCGGCGCCAGTCGCAGCGGAACTCGCGGTCCCAGTACTCGGCATAGCGGCCGGAGCAGTAGACGAGGAGGTCCTCGCGATCGTAGTAGTGAATCTGGCGCACCTCGAGATCGGTGGTCGACTTGCCGTAGAGCAGGCCGGCCTCGCGCCACCATACGTCGCTGTCCTTGGGCAGGGAGAACTCGAGGAAGACCTTGAAGAGCGGGATGAGCTTGACGGCGTTGTCGATGAGTTCGCGGCGCTCGGGCGCGAGAAAGGGCATGCGGCGCGCGAGCTTGGCGGCGGCGTCCTGTGGGAGGCCGATGACGACGTGGCGCGCGCGCAGCGTCTGGGAGCGGCCGCCCTCGCGGAAGGTGACGGTGCAGAAGCCGTCGGCGGCGGGCTCGTCGACGGCGGTGACGCGCGCGCCGAGGCGGATCTCAGCGCCGCTCTGCGCGCCGAGGCGGCGCACGACCTCCTCGAAGCCCTCGCGCACGTAGTGCTGGTCGGAGTCGAGGTCCGGGCCGTAGAGCAGGCCCTCGGCGACGAAGACCGAGGCGGCGACGTTCTCGTCGGAGAAGATGTCGTAGCCGCTGAAGGCGAGCCACTCGTGGACGTCGCCGCGCGAGGCGCCGTACTTTTCTAGAAAGGCCGGCAGGCTGAGCGAGCGCAGCTCGGGGCTCTCGTAGGGCGGCAGCGCGGCGTCCTGCGGCATGGCGGCGCGGTAGGCCGCCAGGCACTGCGCGATGAGCGCGGCGGGCGCCAGGCCGGAGTCCGTGAGGCGGAAGTCGGCCTTGCGGTGCTGCTGGCCCTCGAAGAAGAAGACGTTGCTGGCGTCGTCCAGGCGCACCGGCACGAGCTCGCAGCCGACCTCGCGGATGGTCTTGGCCACGTCCGGCTGCACGGAGGGGAAGACGCGCATGCCGCCGAGCTCGTCCATGTTGTACGGGTTGTCGTCGTTGTCGTCGCTGAAGAGGCGGCCGCCAAGCGAGACGTCGGCCTCGAGGATGACCACCTTGAGGTCCGGGTGCTGCTTGCGCAGCTGGTACGCCGTGTACGTGGACGAGACGCCGCCGCCCACCAAGATGACCTCATACTCGCCCTCGGCCAGCGCCGCGCGCGGCGCGAGCTGGCGCTGCAGCTGGTCCTGCGCCAGCGAGCGGCCGCGCAGGCGCGCGGACAGGCGGCGGAAGATGCCCTCCCGCGGCTGCTGCTGCTGCTGCTTCTTGCCGCCCGCGCGGGTCGGCATGCACGGCATCTGGCTGTACAGCGGCGCCTGCAGCGCGCGCTGCGCGTCCTCGCGCGCGGCGCGCTCGCGCTCGGCGCTCTCCTTGCGCTGCAGGTAGCTGCGCCGCAGCGCCGGCGAGAAGCTGCTCTTCCACGCGCGCGACTCCCGCCGCGCCGCGCCCTCCCGCTCCCGCGCCTCGCGCTGCCGCCGCGCGAACTCCTCCGGCGTCGTCATTGCCGCGCGCGCGCGCCGCCCCCGACCCTCCCTCCCCCCTCGTATCGTACGTATCCACTCCTGTCCGTAGCGTAGCGCAGCCAGCGCGTGCCGGCCTCAGCCCGCCCGACGTCGAGGTTGCCTGCACGCGCCGCGCCGCGCCGCGCCGCCTGCCTGCCTGCGCGCCGCGCCCGCGAGGCGCCGCGCGGCGCGCGCCCGAGGCGAGCGAGCGGCGCGCGAGGCGAGGCGAGGCGAGGCGAGCGCGCGCGGGCGCGAGCGAGCGAGCGAGCGCGGCCAGCGCGGCGTGTGCACGCGATGAATGTAGGAGCACGCGCGGCCACGCGCGCGAGCGCCCTGCGCTGGCCGCGGCAGCCCGGACGCCGCGCGGCGCCGCGCGGCGCGCGGCGGCGGCGCGCGCGGCGGCGGCGCGCGCGGCGGCGGCGCGAGGAGGGCGCCGCCGGCCTGACGCCTGCCTGCCTGCCTGACGCCTGCCTGCCTGCCTGCCTGCCTGGGCGCCGAGGACAGGGATGGCGGCCTGCCGCCTGCCTAGCTAGGAGGAGGGCTGGATGACAGGAGCGCGGAGGGAGCTACCAGGCGCGCGGAGAGCGGAGGCGGGCGAGGAGGCGAGCGAGGCAGGCGAGCCGCGAGGAGGCGAGGCGAGGGAGCGCGGAGGAGAGGATGAAGGGGGAGAGACGCGCGAGGAGAGCGCGGCTGGCTTGGGTTGGGGGACTAAGGGACGGACGCCGCGGAGGGACATCCACGTGCGTCGAGGGGGAGAACGGGACCGCGCGCTGTCTTGCAGGCAGACTTGCGCTGTCTTGCAGAGCAGGGGTCGGCACTTGGTTGTTGGGCCGCTTGCGCGACCAACTTGGAGGCCTCCGCCGGCGGCGCGTGGCCTGCGGAATGACTCACTGATCTGAGCCCGAGAGCGCTCGAGAGCGAAGGAACATGCTCCGGCGCCCCGCAACCACAAAGTCACCTCGTGACCTCGTCGTTCCAGTTTGTCGCTTCTTCGGGTTCGGTCGTTGTGTCGGCTTTGCGCGCTCAAAAAAAACGTCCAAAGGCAAGGCAACCGCCCCGGCCGTCAGGACAACTTGAAGACTCGGACAACCCTGAGTTGATGACCGTGATGACCGTGCAGTCAGCACTGCGCAAACAGGCTCGTGCAGGCAGTGGCCCTTGGCCCCTTGTGATCAAGTTGATTCCCCGCACGGCCGGGTCCTCGGTCTTGCTCGTCCTCTCCGACCCCTGGCAGCAACCGTCCGAGTCCGAGTCAGCCCGAGGACGCCTGCAGTGCCGGCAGCCTGTGCTGCGGCGTAGTCCCCCGCACAAGCCTGGTTGCCGGACAGTGGGCAAATTCAAATCAAATCGGGGCCCGGGGCGCGCGGCCTGCCGCGGCCTGCCGCGGCCTGCCGCGGCCTGCAGCGCCTGCAGCTCGCCGCGCGCGCGCCGCGCGGCAGCCGCCACGCGCGCCTCCAGTGCCTCTCGCCGCGCGACGCCGCAGGCCGGCCGGCACCGGCCGGGGCCCTTGGAGGATGGCGGGCGTGGTCCTGGGACTGCGGTTGGCGGCGGCAGCGGCGGCGGTCTACAGCGCGCGGGCGACGCAGGCGAGCTGTGCGGACCTGCAGAGGACGGCGGCAGAGGACGGCTCGTCACAGTGCGGCGCCTGCGTGCAGGGATTCTTCGCGCCGAGCGATGACGGGTACTGCAGGCACGTGGCGAGCCCGGAGCGGGTCGTGCTGCGGGAGCTGCAGGAGGGCGACGCGGGGCGGCTGGACGTGGACGCGCTGGTCGCGCAGCTGGTCGACCTGGAGGGCCTCAATGTGACGGAGCCGCAGATCGTGGGCGCCGCAAACCTGGTCGGCGGCGCTGACAGCCTTGATGACCTTGTCTTCTGCGAAGCGGGGACCATAACGTGTGCTCCGCAGTGCAGCACCAAGCCTGGAACGTGCTACGTGCAAGAAAACTTGGGCCCCGATACCGTGGCAAATGTGACGACGCTGACGGTGCTCCGCTTCGACTCAGATTACGACCCATCCACCGACGTGCTGGTGAACGCAGTGGACCTGGACGGCGACGGCCTGCTGGACCTGATTGTGAGAGACCGCTTGGTCGGCAACACGGTGAGCGGGCATTTGTCCTTCGCCTTTCGCAACACGGGCATTCAAGACACCGACAGCCAAGGCCGCGCGGTGCTCGGGCTCGAGTACCTGAACTCCTACGATGGTACCTTGGCCGATGTCTACGGCGATGGCCACGTGGTTTTCGTGAATCAAGACCTGGAGTTCTATGAGCTGGATGCCTGGGAGTACGGAAGCTATGTCCCTCGTGCAGAGAATCCGCTGGCGGGGTTCAAAGACCCCGCGAGCACCGTTCTCTCGCACTTCGTGGACTTTGATGGGGACGGCGACCAAGACGTGATCCTCGAAACCTCCGCCACACACGGCTTGCAGTATCTAGAGAATGTCGGCGACGTATCGGCCGCAATTTACGTCGCGGTCGACCTGGCAGCGAGTCCCCTCGCCTTTCTTTCCGCTTTCGACATCACCAAGCCCATCATTCCGGTGGCCATCGGGAGTCTGAGCGGCCAGACGAGCGGGATCGATGTCATCCTCCGTGTGCCAGACGCTGTCGAGGCTACGCATGCCCGCGCCCAAAAGGATTTTGCGGGTGAGCAGCACGGCACCGTTTCCAACCTGAACTCCGCGACCGCGGAGGTGGCCTACGGCAAGGCGGTTTGGGGCATCTCCTTGCTTCAGGGCGGACCCGACTTTTTCCTTTGGTACGAGGACACCTCGGTGTTGGCGGCTCGCAGGCAGCTCCAAGATGACAACCGGCACACCATCACCATGTATCGTCTGAACGTATCGCAGGCCATCCCTGTCGCCCAGAGCACCGGAGAGAGCTTTGATTTCATCGAATCCACGTGGGGAAATCTGCAGTTTCTCGACCTCCCGCGGCTGAGCCGGGATGCAAGTGATGATGATGCCGCGGGCTACCTCGACCTCGTGTACGTGGTCACTTCCACGTCCTACGACTGGCGGTCCGAGGTCGATCCGGTCACGATCGCCCATCGCGCGCGCACGGGCAGCACGGCCAGCACGGGCAGCACGGCCAGCAGCATGGAGTTCTCTCCATTCGACAGCATCGATGACGCCAACCCATTCCGAACGCTCACCGACATGCGGGGTGTGGTTGACCTGATCTTCGCGGACCTGGACGGCGACGGCCTGGTCGACCTTCTCGCTCTCGGGCAGGACGGCGTGCTCTTTGCGAAAAATCAAGGCAACCTGACCTCCGCCTACTACCCTTCGACGAGCATCCTGATGCCCATGGCCAACATCACGTCGGACCTCGGTAGCTTCTTCTCGCAGCGCGCAGGCCTCGAGTTCTTCGACGCGGACTTTGACGGCCGCGAGGATGTCCTCATCTGGGACGGGAGCCAGGGCGTCGTGGCATGTCTTCTCCGCGAGAACGGCGACGGATCGACGCCGGTGTTCAGGCTGCAGGACTTCACCTTCGAGACAGGTTTGGGAAGCACCCTCGCGTTGATGGACGTGGACGGCGATGGTGACGTTGACGCGCTCGGAACGTCGGCCGCCTTCCAGACCGGTGAAACCAGCCTCGCGCTGGCCCAGAACACCGCGCGTGACTGCATGGCGATGTGCTCCTTCCGAGGCTCCTGCATCGAGCCCGACTTGGCCTTGGCAGGATCCCTCACGGACGCGGACCGCCTGCTCATGGGCCTCAGCCTCCAACAGGGCCTCTTGAATGATGACGTTGACTGGTCTCTGATTGGTACCTGCGCCTGCAACAATGCTTCGGCATTTACTGGCGTCTCCTGCGAGCGCTGCGCACGAGACGACGTCTACGGCCTGCAGTGCGACCGGTCCTGCCCGCTGTACTCGCACACCGCCTCGCGGCCCGCCTTTCCCATCGCGCTCACGCTGGACGACTGCATCTGTGACGAGGGCTTCGTGCGGGTCGTGGCAGCTGACGGCGCCGTCGCCTGCCGCTGCCCGGCGGGCACTTTCCTTGACGCGGACGCATCACGGTGCTCGAGCTGTCCGCTCGGGACCTACAGCGCGAGCCTGGACGAGGCAACCGCCTGCACGGAATGCGATCCCGGCGGCGCGCTGACGCAGCACGTCGGCGCTCAGAGCGCGGATGAGTGCGCATGCTCCAGCGACCGGGAGCCGGTGGGCGACATCTGCGCGTGCGCCAAGGGCTTTTACACGCACCCGGAGGACGACAGCATCTGCAGCGCTTGCCCGGAAGACGCCCCAGAGACCCTCGCGGCAGGCACGACAAGCGTCGAGGGCTGCGTCGCGGCTGCCGGCTCGCTCGAGATCGATGGCGTCACGGAGTTCTGCCAGGCCGCGCAGAACTGCAGCGAGGCAGGGCTCACGCTGGAGACCGCGCCGCTGCGAGAGGGCTACTGGCGAATCTCCAATCGCAGTACGGACTTCCTCAGCTGCGAGACCGCATTCTGCAAGGGGGGCGCGTACCCGGACTACTGCGCGGCGCATCGCCTCGGCGTACTCTGCGTGCAGTGCGAGGACGGCTACAGCGACCGCGGGGCCGGCACGTGCGAGCTCTGCAGCGAGGCGCGCACGCAACAAGACCGCAGCGTGGCCGGTGGGCTCCTGGCGCTCCTCGTCCTCTTGCTCGCGGCCCCTGCAGTGGCTACGCTGGCTATCTTTCTCCGCGAGGAAGGCGCGTTTGCCTCTTCGCGTTGCGCCGCGCGCCGCGGCAAGTCTTCCTCGGAGGCGTCGCCGTCCGCACCGCGCCGTCCGCTGGCGGAAAGGCTGCATCTGACGCGCGCGGTGTCTCGTCTGGAGACGGGGAAGGCGAGACTGGGCGACAAGGTCCGCATCCTCGTTGCCTTCGCCCAGCTGGCTTCACTTTTCCTCTCGACAACCAGTCTGCTCCGCCCGTCGAATGGGTCCGTGCTGACGGCCCTGCTCGAGGCCAATGTTGCGGCCTTTGCGGCGCCGCTGCACATTGGCTGCGCTTGGCTCCCCGGGCACATGCAGGAGCTCCTGCTGGTCACACTGCTGCCGCTCGCGGCCATCGCGCCCACAGCCGCACTCGTAGTGGTCGCCATGATCATGCGCCCCCGCGCCCTGTCTACGCTTGCCGCGCTGCGCTTTGCCACCAAGTTTGCCTTCCACCTGCTCAGCTTCTGCTACATTGGCATCGCCAGCACCCTCATGGAGACCTTTCTGTATCAGAAAATGCCGCGCTACCCGGACGACCCGGAGCCCTTCCGCGCTTTGCGCGCCGACTACACGGTCGACTTCGACACTCCCGAGGCCCGCGCAGCGCGCATCTACGCTGGGGTCATGATGGCGCTCTACCCGCTTGGCACGGCCATCCTCTTTTTGGCCGGCGGATACTACTTTGGCCGTGAGTCGAACTGCCTCTGGGACTACGCAGCCGCAGTCGCCGATGCGACGCGCTTCCTGCGGGAGCCCTTTGGGCAGGACTACTCGTGGTTCGCGAGCTTCGACCTTGTCCGCCGCTTCACGCTCTCCTCGCTCTTCCTTCTCGCCTTTCAGAATAGCGAGGCTGGCGGCATCATCTTCTTCTCTGCGTGCTGTGTGGGCTTCATGGCTTTTATGATTCTGGTACAGCCCTACGCGGACCCCAGTGACCAGAGCGTGGCGGTCATTTCGATGGGCCTCCTCACCGTCCTCAGCTTCATTGCGCAGGCCAACACGTCCGGTGCCCTCGGCCAGGACTCTGCCATTGGCTTGGCCGGCTTTGTCCTCGCATTGGAGATTCTCTGTGTCATGCTCGCCTGCATCTTGTTCCACCCCCGGGCAGCTCGCTCCACGGAGGGCGCCCGCGACACGGAGGAGGGACAGGCGCCTGATACCCGAAAAGCTGAGGAGACGGCATCACGAGACGTCCAGGACGTCTCGGAGATCCTCTTCGTGGAGCCCACCTCCGACGACTACCGCACTGCGTTCCCCCAAGCCAAGGCTGCTCCGGCAGGCCTAGGTGGAGGCAAGACGCCCAACAACTCCACGCGCGGAGGACTTGGCGAGACCTCATTCATCGAAAGTCAGGTTGGCGACGATGACGAAAACAGCGCTCACGACGATGCTGCTATCTTGGCGCGGACCTAACTTAGTAGCCATAGCTTCAACCATATCCGAGATGTCATACCGAACTCAGAAAGACATGTACAGTGAGTGCCTCTCAACGCGAGCTCGGTCAGGATCCGCGTGATATCAGAGCGCGCCATCTCCGCACGGACGCCGACCACCAATGCGGAAGCGCGCTCTCGTTGAGTGACTGTAGCAGAACGAACGTTCAACATTTATCATCATCCTTTCAAGACATGCGTGGTACTTTGCTCCCTTTCAAGACAAAGGTGCTTGCTCTGGCGCGGGCTCACCAAGAGCACCCTGGTGACTCTGGTCGAGGCCCTCCGCATCGCTCCCAGTGCGCTCAATGTGCGTCGTGCAGGACCACGAGCCGACGGTGGTAATGAGGCGGTCGCTCTCCACGCGGAACTCGTCGGGGAAGCGCAAGAGACGCGGCAAAATGTCGCGTACGAAGTTGTTGGCCTCGGCACGGCGGTACTTGGCAGCCAAATCGAGAGTCTCTTGCTTGGAGAGCCCCGGCAGGACGACGTGGAGGTGGACGGCGACATCGCAGACAAAATCCATGCGGTACTGGTCCGCCTGCGCGACCCAGCCGACCGGGTCCTGTTTGACGAAGAGCGGGAGTACTCTGTGCTCGCTGGCGTAGCGCAGGAGGCCGCGCGGTAGGCCATAGAACTGGTCGTCCTTCTCGCCGAGGGGAAAGACCTCGACTACGTTTTCGCGCACCTCAACGAGGCCAGCGTTGTCATACTCGCCGATCCAGGTAAAGTGCCCATTGGCCGCATAGCCGCGCGGCGCGAGCACCCGGAGCGCCAGGTAGTGCAGCCACCACTCCGGGCAATAGAGCTTGACGCCCCACGGAACGAACCCTGGCGCCATGTGCGCGTAGCGCACACTGAGGACGCCAGCGCCATCGGCAGGGTCCACGTGCAGCTGGACGGGCGCGGTGCCCGTGCCACGCGGCCGCGCCGCGTAACATGCGCCAGCCGGCAGCTCGTGCAGTGCCCAGGCCGGTGGTGCGGGTCCGTCGGGCAGTTCGTCAGCGCAGGCGTCGACCAGATCCCGGCTCACCTCCAGCCCGTTGTACTTGTCTACGACGAGCACCCGCGTGTGGCTCGTCTCACGTGGCCTGTAGTCGAAGCCGCGAACCTCGCACATGCGTTCGTAAGAGTCCATGAGCTTGTCGCACCGCGCGTCCACGTCCGCAAACTCGTCGGCCGGGTCCATGACGCCCGGGCGCGCGCGCCACTCCAACACGGACTCGAGCAGATGCAGCGTGGCAGCGTCCAGTCTCGGCAGCACTTCGTCCTGTGCGTCCACCACAATCTCGTGCAGCGCGCTGCTCGTTGCGTAGAGGCTCGCCACCCTGCGCGGGGAATCGGCCAAAAAGGCGAGCACGAGGCGCCAGGCGGCCTCCGGCAGCTTCTTGCTGCGAGCTTGCGCGCGCGACTCCGCGGTGATCTTGCGAAACCTGCGCGGCGCGATGCGCACGGAGCCCTGGTACGCAATGAGCTGCGTCATGTTGGCTGTTTCCATGTCATGCGGTTCGAGGTTTGTTTCTCTCTTGCTAACGTTGCCGCCACGGCGCACTGGGCGCACTGGGCGCAGGGCTTGGGTTTGGTGGCAAGCGGGCGCGTATCAGTGGCGGCTGGCGGAACCGCGCGCCTCGGCAGGTCTTGGCTGCGCAACGGGGAATGCGCCGCGTCGCAAGGCCTGGGCATCTCACATACTTAACTTACTGTTCGAGCTGGCGCCTTGAAGTTGTCGGCAAGATCCTGCGGCCGGTCCCCGCGTTGCGCAGGCAGGACGAGGAGCTGCCGGACAGAAAGGGCGTGGCGTGGCGTTCTTCGCGGTAGGTTGGCTCGCGAGCGGCGGGGAACCGCGTTTGGCAAGTCGATGCGCGCCGAAGCACGCCCGAGCCGCCTCAGCTCGCCGGCCCGGCCCAGGCTCTTGACAAGAGGGCTTGACTAAGTTAGTTGTCTGTCAGCACTGCGAACGTATGACATGATACCAGAATACATTTGGTGGTAACAGATTACATGGGCTACTCGACTCGATACGAGTCCGGGTTCAAGACGGGTTCTTCAACCTGAAGCGGTGGCGAGAAAGTCCTGGCAGGCGCGGACGAGGTCCTGGGTGTCCTGGGTGTCGGGGTGGGCGGGGCCAAGGACGTCGAGGCGAATGGCGAGGGCGCGCTCCAAAAAGGGCAGGGCGGTGAGCAGGTCCTCGCCCTTGACGTGGGCCATGGCGATGTTGCTGAGCGTGGTGGCGACGAGCGGGTGGCCAGGACCGAGAGCGTGCTCGAAAAAGGCGAGGGCCTCGTTGAAGCTGGCGAGCGCCGCGTCGAGGCGGCCCTGGTCCTTGTGGATCTGGCCGATGTTGTTGAGCGTGACGCCGACACAAGGGTCAGTGGGGCCGCAGACGTCCCGCGAGACAGCAAGCGCCTCATCGTAGAACTCAAGAGCGGCCTGGGAGAAGCCCTGGGCCTCGTAGGCCTCGGCGATGCTGCAGAGCGAGAGAGCGACGGCCTGGTCGCGCGGGCCGAGCACGCTGCGGTAAATTTCAAGGGCCTCCTCGTACTTTTCGAGGGCCTCCTCGTGGCGGCTCTGGGCCATGTGCACGCCGGCGATGAGGTTGATGGTGATGGCCACGCTGGGGTGGCTGGCGCCGTGGGCCTGCTTGTAAATGGCGAGCGCGTCGTGGAAGTGGCGCATGGCCTCGTCGTGGCGGCCCAGGGCCTTGCAGACACCGCCGATGTTGTTGAGCATAGCGGCGGTGTCGAGGTGGTCCGTGCCGAGATGCTCGTGGTAGATCTCCAGCGCCTCGGTGAAGTCCTGCAGCGCCTCGTCGTAGCAGCCCTGCGTCTTGAGCAGGTAGCCGACCCGGGCAAGCACGTGCGCCATCTCGAGGACATCGCCGTCCTGCCAACGCGCGGCGTTGATCTTGTCGCGCGCGATGGCAGTGAGCCAGTCGCGCTGGCGAGACTCCACCTCGGTGTTGAGCGCCGCGTAGCCGCCCTCGAGCTTCTCGTTGATGGCGCAGTCGATCATGACCTTGTCCTCGGGTTTCAAGCAGGCGGCGGCGCGTACGTCCATCTTGGCTGACATGCGGGCGGCGATCTCGTCCGCGTCGTCCAGCAGCGTCTGCATGAAGCGGTCCTCCTCGCCGGGCGCGTAGATGACGTGCAGCGGGCGGCCGCTGCGCACGGCGCCGTACATCTCCCAGACGCACCACGCGCGCTCCATGGGCGCGGGCGCGTCCCAGCGGTCCACGAAGAGGAGCACGCTGGAGAAGCGCTGAATGGCCTCGTGCAGGCCGTCGGTGAGCAGGCTCTCGCGCTGCTTGCGCGTCTTGGCGTCCGGCTGGTCCTGGCACGTCAGCAGCGGCTGGTTCGCGCAAAAGACGTCAACCCAGACGTAGCGCAGCTCGGGCGGCTCGTTCGCGAGGAAGTCCGCTGCCGCCGCGACGAGCCCGTGGAAGTTGCACCGCCGCGCGTGGCTCACGAAGGAGCCCTGGTACTCGTCGCCCACGTGCGACGGGTCCGCCACCGCGTTCACGTACACGTCGCCGTGCTGCTTCTCGCGCGTGCGCGCCAGCACCACGTGGGCGGCCACGTCCTCGGTGGTCCAGTCCTCGCGCGCCTTCTCCACGGCGTCCTCGCCCTCGCGGAAGCGCACCTCGCGCGGCGGGCACCTCGCGCGGCCCGTCAGGCAGCCGTCGTCGTCCTCCTCGGCCACCAGCTCCAGCGTGCTGCCCTCCTCCACGCCGTCGCCCAGGTCGCGCGTGGCCACGAAGAGCCGCACGCCGGGCGCCAGCGCGCCGTCCAGCACGTCGCGCGAGACCTCCTCCAGGAACCCGATGCTCACGCTCCTGAAGTCCACCACGCACGCCTCCTCGCGCCTGCTCCGCCGCAGGCTCTTGCGCGCGCGCGCCAGCATCGCTCTTGCGCCGCCGCGGTCCGCCGCCGCGGTCCGCCGCCACGCGCCCGCCACGCGCCGCGAATCGCGCAAGCGAGCGAGCGCCCACGCGCCACCGCAGCGCCGCCGCCGCCGCGCGCGAGCAGGCCGCAGCGAGCGCTCGCCTGCCGGGCTGGCGGCCGGGCGAGCGAGCGAGCGAGCGAGCGAGCAGCTGGTTGACGGATTGATCGACGGAGTGATCGAGCGATCGGAGTTCGTTGACTGCGAATGTATGTATGTCGCCGGCCTCGGCCTGGGCTACCAGGTAGCGCACGCAGCCTGGGCAGGCCTGGCACGGCACGCAGATGGGATGAGATGAGCGGGATGACGCGGCACGCCGACCACGATCGGGCGTGGCACCGGCAGGCACCGGTAGGCACCGGCAGGCACCGACAGCAGGCCTCTGACTCCCTCTGGCAGAACTTGAAGAGCGCTCGCTGGCAGTCAGGCTCTGGCAGTGGTGAGCACGAGTAGCACTGCCTCTGCGAGCCTCTGCGAGGGCACGGACGGGGTGGGGTGTGCCACGCGCCAGGCGCCTGGCTGCTGCTGTCTGTGATCCGCCACCAAGGGAGCAGCCCGAGCTGGACGAGCCGGAGGCCGAGCAGGCGCAGCAGGCCGAGCCAGGCCGAGCCGCCTCCGATGTTCCGACGCCGCGAGCCTCCTTCGAGTTGAGTTGACGGTGAGCTGATGCGAGGCAGCGAGCCGCGGCCGCCGTGGTCGCCGGCAGCGCTGGCAGGTGGGTTGGGTTGGCTGCAAGCACCGAGGAGGCTCGCAGGCTGCCGCAGGCTGCCGCAGGTTGGGGCTCGCAGGCTGCGAGGGCTGCGACCTGGGAGGCGCCCGAGGAACAACGAGGAGGCGGCTCGCTCGGGTTGGAGGAGGACGCCGTCACCGTCGGCGGTGGGCGGGACGGGCCGGGACGGGGCGCCGGGCGCGTGGCGGCGTGGCCGCCGCGAGAAGGTGGCAGCAATTCGGCTTTGGCGATAGCTTTGTGTGCGTGCCGGGCTTGCCAGCCACGGGGCTAGCTAGCTAGATGCTAGGGTGGAGACGAGACGGATGAATGGCTGTTGCGAGACCAGAATCTTTGGCTCGTCACGGTCGAATCGGGTCGATGCAGGTGCTCACGGCTCCAAGTCGGACTCCGCCGCGCCGGGGCGCCAACGGCTGGGCGATGCACGACTGGTGCGAGCTGAGCTCGACGGCCGGGGCGCCCTCACGCGGCCTTCTCTCTCGGTGTGCGTTCTGCTGGTCGGTCGACCGCCAGAAACAAGGCGCAAATCTCGTCTGTGTAGGCTATGATTTAGCGCTCTGGCGACGGTAGCGAAGAGGTAGAGAGAGAGAGAGCGCGCGCGTTGACTGGCGCGTGGTCAGCAGCCTCTTCGTTGGGATGGAGCGCGCCACGCACAGCAGGTCTACTGTGTCTCCTTTTTCGCGGGTGATTTGGGCTGGTCCTTTTTGTCGTGGTCTTGACCCTGCTGTTGGTCCATGTTCGCCTCGTTGCTGTCCTGCTGCACCTGGTCGTGCTCTCCGTCGTGCTTGTCGTCCTCGGCATTCTTGTCGTCCTCGGCATTTTTCTTGTCCTCGGCATTCTTCTTGGCCTCCTCAGCCAGATCGATGGTCCAGCAAAAACCAGGCACGCGAATCTTCATTGTGCTGGCGTCTTCCTCGAACTTAAAGTACTTTGGGTATGCGCGGAAACGCGAGACATTCCGCACAGCATCCTCACTCCAGTCTCCATCCGCCCATTCGGTGATGAGGTGCTGGAGCTGGTCCTTCTCCATCTTTGGGAGAACCACTTCCAGGTGCCGAGGCAACTGCGAACCGGCGGTGCCATACCTGATTTGATCGTCGAAAGCACATTGGCGGACGTCGTAGTAAACGCTGAGAGGCAGGAGCCGGTGCTCACACGCGTAGCGTAAGACGCCCCGGGGCAAGCCATAGTACTGGTCGTTGGTCTCGCCGATCTGGAAGAACTCAACCTTGTTGTTCGTGACCTCGATGAGACCGGCATTCCCGTACTCGCCGACCCAGACAACATGGCCGTTGGCGAGGTAGCCGCGCGGCTCCAGCACGCGCAGGCAGAGGTAGTGGAACCAGAACTCCGGGCAATAGATCGTGGCCGAGCTTTTATCATCATCGCCGATCCTGCTGTACGGGTGGCGGACGCGAAGGAAGCCGCTTTGATCCGTCGGGTCCAGGTCCAGCTGCACGGGCGAGCTGTATGTGCACACCGGCCGTGCCGTGTGCTCGTAAATCGTCGGCGAGGATTCCTTGCGCTCTGCCTCGGCGAGTTCGTCTCTTGCCCACTCGGGAGGCAGCGGGGGAGACGGCAGCGTGCGCGCTGCGCGCTGAGCAAGCGCCCAATCCAACTTGATCCGGTTCGCCTTGAACCGGCCCATCCCCCTCGGCGGCAGCCCGTCGATGAACCGCCCCGGGTTCCGGCTTTTGAGTTGCTCAACCAGCGCGATCGCACGAGTCTCCACGTCTGCAAACTCGTCTTTCGGGTCGATGTACTTGTAGGACGTGCGGTGCTCGCAGACACTCTCCAGGAGGTGCTTGGTCGGCTCGTCCAGCATCGGCAGGACGTTCTCCTGCATCTTCACCACCAACGCGTGGAGGTGCCGGCACGTTGCGTACAGCGGCGCCAGCGCTTGCGGGCACTCCGACAGGAATCTCACGACCAGCTGCAGCACCGCGTCGGGCAGCATGGCCACCTTCCCATCGCTCGGCGCCGCCGCCACTTGCGTGAAGCGCCTCGGCTTGATGCGAACGCGCCCGACGTACTTGATGAGCTGCGTCATTTCAAGCCTTGGAGTTGCGTTTTTGCCAGGCCGTGGGCTTTGTTTGTCCTGCAGTCACAGTGCCACCACCGGAACGCAAAGCGCTCGCTCTCGCAAGCCGCGATTCACACCGCCCCCGGGTGGTACCAGGAACAGGTATGTATGGTACCAAATAATGACACCATCGTACTCGTACCAGTGTACCACCCCGGTACGACGCCGCAACCAGAAACGGAGGGAGAGCGCGCGGCCTGTGAGGCGTACACGCCACATCCTGCACAACCATCCGAGTCTCGATGCGCGCGCCGTGCAGTGCTGGTTCGCCGCCGCCGGCTTCACGGAAGCCGGCGGCGGCCTGCTGCGGCCGCTCTCCAACCCGCCGGCTTCACGGAAGCCGGCGGCGGCCTGCTGCGGCCGCTCTCCAACCCTTGCACACTGCACTCTCGAGCCTCAGTGCAGTGCTGATCCTTGTGGTGGTCAAGAGTCGTCAAGAGTCGGCAAGCGCCAGCACGCGCACTGTACTAAGTTAGTAGTAAAAGCAACGTGAACATTTTGAATCTTGCATCGTACCATGGTAGTACCATAGTAGGAAAGGCCTCGACGATGATGAGCACCAGCGCATGAGCGCAACTGAGCGGCGCCGCTGAATGCACGATCGTAAATTGTTCGCGGCAAAAGGGCCGCAGCGATCTTGCCTTTGGTAGGCCTTGGCCTGGCCTGGCTTAGTGGGTCTCATTGTTCCCCGGCGTACAGTTGCTCGCGGGCGACTTGGGCAGGTCCTTCATGTCGTGGTCGTGGTCCTGCTGCTGATCAGACCTCGGCTCGCCTTGGCCATCCTCCCTGTCCTGCGAGCTAGCGTGCTTGGCACCCTCGGCATTCTCGGCGCCCTCGGCTGTCTTGACGTCCTCGGCCGCTTTCTTGGGGTCCTCGACTTTCTTGAGATACTTGGCAAGTGCGTCCAGATCGATGGTCCAGGTGAAGTCTCCCATGGATAACGTCGTGGCGATGGTCATGGTGCTGCCGTCTTCCTCAATCTTCAGGTACTCCGGGTGCGCGCGGAAACGCGACACATTCCGCACGGCATCCGCAGCCCAATCGCTGCGAGCCCAGTCGGTGATGAGGCGCTCGAGGTGGCCCTTCTCCACGCGGGGGAGAACGAATTGCAGGTGCACAGGGAGACGCGCGCCGGCGGGACCGAAGCGGGATCCGCAATCGCCCCTGGCACAGAGACGGACGTTGTGGCGAACACAGAGAGGCAGGAGCCGGTGCTCACACGCGTAGCGCAGCACGCCTCGAGGCCAGCCGTAGTACTGGTCGTCGGTCTCCCCAATGGGGAAGAACTCTACCATGTTGTCCGTGACCTGAATAAGCCCGACGTTGCTGTACTCGCCGACCCAGAAGACATGGCCATTGGCGAGGTAGCCACGCGGCTCCAGCACGCGCAGGCAGAGGTAGTGAAACCAGAACTCCGCGCCAAACAGCTTGCCCCAGCTGGGACCCTCCTCCGGGTTGCTGTCGTTCGGGTAGCGAACGCGAAAGAAGCCGCTCTGATCGGCCGGGTCCAGATCCAGCTGCACGGGCGAGTTAAAGCTGCATACCGGGCGTGCCGTGTACTCGTAAAGCGTCCGGTCATTGCGCTCCCTCTCGTCGAGTTCCTCTCGCGCCCAAGACGGGGGCTGCGGGGCGCGGGGCAGCGTGCGCGCTGCACGCTCAACAAGCGTCCAGTCCACCTTGATCTGATTCGCTTTCCCTGTCTTGTCCCAGTCGCCCCCACTCTGAAAATCGTCGCAGCGCTGCCCCGGGTTCTTGGCCTTGTACACATCCATGAGGTCGTTCGCACGAGTCTCCACGTCTGCGAACTCGTTGTCCGGGTCGATCATTTGGTTGGTATCACGATGCTCGCAGATGCTCTCCAGGAGATGCTTGGTTGGCTCGTCCAGCATCGGCAGGACATCCGCTTGCTCCTTGACGACCAACGCGTGGAGGTGCCGGCACGTCGCGTACAGCGGGGCCAGCGCTTGCGGGCACTCCGCCAGGAATCTCACGATCAGCTGCAGCGTCGCGTCGGGCAGCATAGCCACAACGCCATCGCTCGGCGCCGCCGCTACTTGCTTGAAGCGCCTCGGCGTGATGCGAACGCGCCCGATGTGCGTGATGCTCTGCGTCATCTTGAGCCTTTGGGTTGCAGGTCTGCTGCCCTGCCTTGCCACTGCCAGTCATGCGCGGCAGCGACGAGCCGCGCCCGGGCGCGCGGCTTCACATGATTGCACTGCCGCCACCGCAACCCCACGCGCTCCGCCGCGGCGCACGCGCGTCGGTCTTGCTCGCGTTGCCGGCACCACAACCCGACCCGGGCCGCGATCCGATGCTTCTAATCTCCGCCAGGCCAGTACTACGGCAACGCGCCGCGGTCTGCAGCGGCCGCCAGGTCAGGAACCCATTCTCTCCGAGTCGTTCTGGTAGCAGTACCAGCCTCTGCCAGTGCTAGGCCTCGACTCTGCTCTCACAGGCGCGGCCGCGGCTACGCATCGAGAGCAACCCCCCCGTCCAAGTTCCCCCCTTGGCGCCCGCCGCTCTCGAGGCCACAGGCCCTCACCTTCAGCCGCGGCCGGGCAGAATTTTCCCACCCGAGGCGCCGCAACCGGGAACAGGGGGACTCGGAGCGCCGAGGCGGCGGCGGCGGTTGGGCACGGTTACGCGGCGCGGCGCGGCGGCGGGCGGTTACGGAACCCGTGGCGGGGAGTGGCGCACTGGCAGACCCGAGTCGGAGTCGGTGGTGGCGGCGGCGGCGCGCGAGGCGGGGCGCGATGGCGGGCGCGGCGGGCGGGGAGAACGCGGCGAAGCGGCTGCTGGCGCAGGAGCTGCAGGCCGCGCTGTTTGCGCCGTCGCGCGGCGGCAGCGCGGGCGCGTACGCGTACGACGAGGATGAGGATGACGAGGACGGCGGCGAGGTGGAGGACTACGAGCAGTTCCAGGTGGCCAAGGACTTCCAGGGCGGCGCGGCGACGGCGCTGCAGCCCAAGGAGCACAAGATGGCGGCGCTCGACAGGCGCATGAACCTGGATAGGGTGAACATGTCGCAGGCGGCGACCAACGACGTACGGCGCGGCGAGCGCAAGCAAATGGGCCAGAACAGGCACCAGGGCCGCGACGACCGCAGCACGACGGAGCAGGTCATGGACCCGCGCACGCGGCTCATCCTCTTCAAGATGCTCAGCCGCGGCACCTTCGAGGAGATCAACGGGTGCATCAGCACCGGCAAGGAGGCCAACGTGTACCACGCGCGGACCAAGGACGCCAAGGACCTGGCCGTCAAGGTGTTCAAGACGTCCATTCTGGTCTTCAAGGACCGCGACAAGTACGTCTCGGGCGAGTACCGCTTTCGCGGCGGCTACGGCAAGAGCAACCCGCGCAAGATGGTCAAGCTCTGGGCCGAGAAGGAGCTCCGCAACCTCAAGCGCCTCCACTCGGCCGGCATCCCGTGCCCGGAACCCATCATGCTGCGCTCGCACGTGCTGCTCATGGAGTTCATCGGCGTGGACGGCTGGCCCGCGCCGCGTCTCAAGGACGCCCAGCTCAGCGAGCGCCGCGTCCAGAGCGCCTACGTACAGTGCCTCAAGATCTTGCGTCGCCTCTTCCAGCTCGCCAAGCTCGTGCACGGCGACTACAGCGAGTACAACCTGCTCTACCTGAACCGTACCATCTACGTTATTGACGTCTCGCAGTCCGTCGAGATGGACCACCCTCGCGCGCTCGAGTTTCTGCGCCTCGACATTGAGAACACCAACGCCTTTTTCACCAAGAAGGGTCTGCAGACCATGCATCTCATCCACGCTTTCCAGTTTGTCGTTGACCGCAGCTTTGACTGCAGCGAGGAGCAAATGGACGCCGCGCTCGATAAGATCCAGGAGGCCATGGGCGCCACGCTGTCCGAGGAGCAGTCCGCCGAGGTCGAGGTCTCGCAGCGCGTCTTTCTCAACAGCTTCATTCCCACCAGCCTTACGCAGATCCACGACATTGAGCGCGAATACGAGCTCGTCAACGCCGGCTCCGACACGGACCGCGTCCTCATGCACATCATGACTGGCCTCGAGGGCGACAGCAACGAGGAGGCCACCGACAAGACGAACCAGGCGGGCACTGTGGTGGATCTTGCCGCCTCGGACGCTGGTGCGACGACGGCGTCCGCACAGGTCGAGCCGGAGGGCGAGGACAACGACGAGGAGGATGGGGACGAAGACGAGGACGAGGACGAGGACGAGGGCACTGACGGCGAGGATGGCGAAGGCAGTGACGAGGACGGTGAGCCTGCGGATGCCGCCTTTACGCTCAAGACGGCAGACAAGGACGCGCGCAAGGCGCACAAGAAGCAGGTCAAGCAGGACCGCCAGGAGCGCCGCAAGACCAAGGTGCCCAAGCATGTCAAGAAGCGCTTCAAGAAGAACAAGGCCTGAGAGTCGGGCACTGGTTGACGACTTGCTGCTGCCAATGCCCTGCGTGGCCGATGGCAATGCTGGTGCTGTCGGTCTGCCCGTCTGTCTGTGTACGCCCCACCTTGTCGGCGCGGCGTGACTCCTTTGAGTGATGGTGAACTTTGTGTACGTAAAGGGCTGAAACGTGTATCGCTTCGGAGCTTGGCAGGGTCAGGACAGCCTGAGGTGACGCAATAACACTGTGATGAGTCCGCGACGCAAAGCATCGCGAGTGCTCGACGCCAAGCACCGCGAGTGCGCGACCCAATACCCTTTCAGTTTTTGATGTTTTCTAAAACGTGTAGTTGGAGATGCCGGTAAGCTTGGCAAAGGTCTCGTTCACGATTCGCTCAAAGGCGTCGGGCTTGTCACGCTGGTTCTTCGGCAGCGTACTGAGGAGAGTGCTGCCCTTTTTGGTGGCGGTGGAATCGGTGGCCGCGGCCAACTGAGCAACGAGCTTGGGCTGGGTCTTGGGTGGTAGCGCCACCTCGCGCGGCGCGGCGTCGAAGCGCATGCAGTCCACCACGAGGTTGTCGACGAGGCGCACGAGGACAGCGGCCTGCGACTTGGGCGTCTTGAGGCGCGAAGCCTTGCCCTTGGCCATCTCCTCCAGCACAAAGGTCTCCGGGTCGCGGTCCGATGCCTGGAGGTCCGCCAGGACCGAGACGTCAACAGGTCCGGCGAAAAGCGGCGCCAGTGCGCGGCCGTTGCGCACGTACGGCCCATACGGACTAAAGATGGGGACCATGGTCCACGCGAAGTCATCCTGTTGCATCTTGTCAGTGCGTACGAGCCGCACGTCAACGACCAAAACGAGCTTGGGGTCGTACGGGACGTCGCGGAAGACGTGCATGTCGTCCAGGAAGCGCGGCGTCGCGAGCGGGGCGGCGAAGTCGTGCGAGGTCGTGAAGGCGACGTCGTCCGCTAGCCGCGGCTCGCCGTAGTAGGCGCCGGGCGGGTTGAGCGAGAATATCGCCTTGAGCAGCTTGTTTTTGCCGACGTCTGCGGACCGCAGCCCGAGCAAGAGATCGACGCAGGCGCCGAAGCCCGTCTCGGGCTGAAACTGCGCCGCGTAGTCGATGCCCATCATGCCCTGGGGCTGCGCCAGCCGCTTCGCAATCCATGCCTGCACCTCCTCATCCTCCATGACGTCCACGTGCTTGTCCTCGGCCACGCCCGGCCGCCGCGCCAATGGCGCCATCTCGCCCACCAGCACTTCCTCGCGGTCCGCTAGCACGCTGTACAGACGTTCCTCGCTAGGCAGAGGCCGGCACCGCGTCGAGTCATACTTGGCCTTCTTGCCGTACGTCGGCGCCGGTACCACGAGGCCGCGCTTCTCCCATTCCGCTTTGGGGAACTCCTCCAGCTTCAAGATGTGCACCTTGTCCTTGCTCTTCTTAGCCGGCACGATCCGCACCAGCAGGGTAGCGCACGGTACACGGGTCGACTCGGCAAAGTGGTTTGCATCCAGCGTACGCGTAGTGTCGGGCCGGCTCTGGAAGAGCGGCAGCTGGAAGCCGCCGCGGTGCAGCGCGTACTCCTGCGTGGTTGGCTTGAGCGCCTCCGTGCCACTGCCGCTCGCGCAGAACGGGTTTAGCACCGTGTACCCGACCGCGCGCGTCTCCTTGGAGAATCTATCCACGGTGTCCACACGGAAGAGCAGCGTGCTCGCCGGGTTCGCCACCGCTTCGCCACGGAACTCGGCCCGCATCCGGAACTTCGGGTTGTACGCGCTGTCGCTCGTGCGCGGGAGCGCGTGAAAGTCCTCGCCGATCTGCTCAAAGGAGGGTGACAAGAGCTTCACCTGCACCGCCGAGATGGTCGTGTACTCGGGCAAGAAGCGCGCGCCGTCCACGTACACGTCGAAGCCGTCCTCGCCGCGCTCGAACCGCTTGGCGCGGTCCTTGGCGCTCAAGGGCGCCTCGCAGTCCACCCAGGGCGTGCCCTCGTCGTCTTTGTCCTCGTTGCTGTTCTGCCGACTCGAGCGCGCATCCTCATCGTCGTCCTCGCCCGCCTCGCTGCTGCTCAGCAGATCCTCATCGTCTTCCTCCGCGATGGACGCGATGCTTCGCGCAGCGCTCCCGGCACCGCGCCCGCGCCTTCGTCGTGTGCGCGATACGCTTGACGCTCGGCTACTGGCCCCGTCCCGTGCGGCCTGCTTCGCCTTGACGATCACGAAGGAGAGACGCGCCTCGAGATACTCATGTCGCTTCTCGTCCACCGGCAGCGCCACTGGAGGCTGCAGGAGCTCTGCCGAGTAGGTGTCCGGCTTGAGCCCCAGAGCGTCCGGATTGTCATCGTCCGCCAGCGGCACGCACGCCCAGCCCACGAGCTTGTCCGCCGACCCGCCCGAGTTCTCGGAGACGCTCTCGCTCCCTGCCTCCTCTAGCGAGGCCTCGGAACCCAGGCTGCTGCGCCGCCCCGACGCTGTGCTGCTCCGCCGGCTCCCGCTCCGGCTGCCCCTCGCAGCGAAGTCGGCTCCCGCCGCGCGCTCGTACACCTTGAGCAGCAGGACGCCCTGGCCATCGAGGTCCGCGGTGTCGAAGAAGCCCGCGCCGGTCTCCGCCCGTGACCACGAAGCCTGGCCCGTGCTCACACGCACGTCACGCGGCTCCGAGTCCCACACGTGCACCTCGTTTGCGAGATTGTGGTAATCGACTGGACCGGTCGTCTGCGCCAGGACCCGCAGCGCGTCCTCCTCGCGCGCCGTGCACTCCTTCACGCTCGCCGACGTCGGCAGCAGCGTCGCACGCACAAACACCGGGTGCGCTGGGCTCTCTTGCGTGAAGGCAACGCTCTCCAGCTGCAGCCCGAGCGCACAGTGCGCCTTGCGCGCGGCGCGGTGTGTGGTGTTGGACGCAGCGCTCACCACGGAGCGCGCGCCATTCGTCGACCCGCCCGACACGACGGACTCCTCCGCGACGGAGCCCAGCTCCGAGGCGCCGTCGTCCACGTGCTTGCCGGACTTCTTCTTGCTGCTGGACTTTTTGCTGCGCCGCTTGTCCGCGTCTCGCTCTTTGGACTTGCGCGTGGACGCCTTCTTCTCGGCGCGCCGCGGCCACCGCTTGTACAGGTGCTGTGTGACGCAGGGGTCCACCACAAAGTCAGCCGCCGCGTCTACGTTCTCCGCGTGCACGATGCGCAGGTACAGGCCCATGGCCTCGGCGGAGTGATCGTCCGTGTCCGTGTCGGCGGCGCGCGTCGCCGCCGCCAGCAGTGCCGACACCTTGAAGGGCGGCTTGTGCAGCGTCAGAGCGTGCGCGCCCTCATGCAGCGCGGCACTGCTCGCCTGGAAGAGGTCCAGCACGGTCCATCCGATGCTCTGGAAGGCGCGGCCCTGTGGCCCGTCCACCACGCACTGCAGCTCCAGCACGAGGCGCAGGTTGGCGCGCGCCGGGATGCGCTGGAACTTCTTGCGCGCCACGAAGGACGCCATGCACCGCGTCGCGGAGTCCGTTTCTGTCTCGCAGGTTGGCAGCCCCTTGACGGCCGATTTGACGGCCTCATCCTCGTAAATGCAGTACACGAGACGCACCATGCCAAAGCGCTTCGGGATCCCCGTTGCGTAGTCAAAGTACACCGAGAAGCCTGCCTGCGGGTCATACGGGCGAGCCGGCGCGCTGCTGCCGCTGCCGCTTTCCCCGCGGCCGTTCCAGCTCGTGTCCCCGCCCTCCCGCGCCAGCGCGCGTCGCAGCTTGGCCAGCTCCAGCTGCCGCTCCTGGTCCACCTTGAGCTCCTCGAATGCGGTGCGCTTTTCCTGCTCGCGCTGCCGCCGCTCGAGCTCCTGCTTCATCGTGCTCACGCGCTCCTGCTGCTGGAGCTGCTCGAGCTCCAGCCGCATGCGCGTCATCATCTTCAGGTGCTCCACTTGGATATCGTACAGCTCCGACTCGCGCGGGATCATTTCCAGCGTCGAGAGCTCCTCCATAAACTGGTTCTTCTCCGCGTTCGAGCCCGCACCGAGGCCGCCGGCCTCGCCGCCGGTTGACGCGTCGCCGCTGTGGCCGCCGCCACTGAGGAGCTGCAGCTTGCGGGTCAGCGCGTCCATCGTGCGCGAGAACGTACGCTGCTGCTGCGCAAGGTGCTGCTCGAGACGTGCCTGCTGGTTTTGCGAAGCAGGGTTCATCTCAGGCTCGCCCGTGCCCGCGCCCGCGCCGAAGAGCGTGCTAGCCTCGAACGAGGCAGGGTTGGCCCTGTGGCGCCGGTCGCCGCGGCGGCCGCCGCGTCGGTACCGTCGTCGTCGCCCGCGCCGCCTGCGCGAATAGGTGGATGATGAGCACGATGTCGCCGAGGACGACGACGTAGAGGAAGGGGAGGAAGTCGAAGACGAAGACGAGGACGATCGCGAGCTCTTTTCGGAATCCGAAAGCGAGTCCTCAAGGTCGTGGCGGCCGCCATCATCATCGCCATCGTCATCATCAGCGAAGCCGCGCAGCTTTCCTCGGCGCCGCCTCGCGCGCCGCCTCCGGCCGCGCGAGGTCACAGCTGCCGCCTTCACGGTGGCAGCTCGGCGCTCCAGCTTGGCCTTCATGATGGCCTCCTTTTGCTTGAGTTCCAGGTGCCGCAGTGACTTGGCCTGCTTTTCGAGCATGCGCTGTTGCTTCTCCATCTGGTACTCGACCATGGGGCTGGCGGCGGGCGCGAGGACGCCGGAGGGCGCCATAACCACGGGGCCGGCCGGCGAGCCCATCGCCGACGCCAGCCCGCTGGCCCAGGTTCCCTGCGGTGTGAGCATGCGCGCGGTCGCGCGCATGTGCGGGCGCGGCGACGGCCGGTAGCCGAGCTGGCGCTCGAGCGCTTGGATGTCAGCCCAGAGCCCCGGGTTGTCCACGTTCATGCCCATGTACTCGGCCTTGAGCGCGTCAACCTCCTCTTCGAGCTGGCGACGTGCCTCCTCACTGAGCGCCTCCGTCGGGCTCTTGGCACGCGGCCGACCGGCATTCTTGCTGTTATTATTGTTGTTGCCGCCGCGAAAGGTGGCCTGCCGGTGCGGCGAGCCGTGCCGGTGCGGCGAGCCGTGCCGATGCGGGCTGCCGCGACTCGTGGCGAAGTGCACGTGCGAGGGGCTCTCCGCACCCGTCGCGGAGCCCCGCGGCTCGGCCTCAGGACCGGCCACGGCGTCGTCCAGCGCCCGGGCGGCGTCTCCGAGTGCGGCCTTGCGACTCGGGTCCTCGTTGAGCCACTCGTTCAAGAAGGACTCTGCCTCGGTGGTGAAGGGCAGCGAGTTGTCGATGCCTGCAGGGCGGAGCATCTTGGTCTCGCTGTCGTCGGTGATCTTACTCATGGCCCAGTCCCGCTGCGCCTGCTCGTGTTGGAGCTTGAGAAGCGCAACGTGCTCCTGCTGCTCCGTGAAGCGGCTCTGAACGGTGTTGACAAAGTCCTCGAGGGTTTCAGCTGCTGCAGTCCCGCCGCTGCCGCTGCCAACACCAGCGCCCTTTCCGTCAGCGCTGAGCGATCCTCCGCGAAGACCGTGGAGTTGATCTTCGAGACGCTGGCGCTCCTGCTCAAGCTTGTCGCGCTCCTGCAAAAGGGTCGAGGTGCGCTGGCCGTGAGCCTTGGCGAGCACCAGGAGTTCGGCGTTCTTGTGCTCGAGGCGCGAGCCGCCCTTGCGCACGAGGGCGTCCTCGATCTCCTGCTTGCGCTTGGCATGGACCTCCTCCTGCTCGAGGATCTTGCGCTCCAGCTCGTCGACCTGTTCCAAAAGGGCTTGCTCCTTGTCCTGAAGCGCCTGGCGCTCCTCGCTGACCTTGGCGAGCTCGCGACGCTTCTTGTCCTCCATCTGGCCGAGGTGCGTGCGATCGACGCGCCCGAGGCCTTGCTGGATGCGCTCCTTTTGCAGGCGCAGCTCGAGCTCCTGCTGTTTGCGCTTCTCGAGCTCCATCATCACCTTGGACAGTTCGATGGACTCCTGGCGGCGGCGCGCGCGCAGCTGTTGGTGCTTGATCTTGACTTGCCGCAGCTCTTCCACGCGCTCGCCCTCGCGCTTGTGCCTCACGAGCTCCAGCAGCGACTCGGTCCCCTCGCGCTTCTCGCTCGCCGCGGCCGCCATTTGTTCGCGCAGCTGCGCCAGATTTAGGCCGCCCACAACATCTGGCCCGGCGGCCTCGCCGCCGCCGGACGTCCGCTCGCGCACATGCTCGCGCAGCGCAGCGAACGACACGCCGTCGCGCTGCATCCCATCGCCGGCCGGGCCTTGATTGATGGCGCCCGTTCTGCTCGGCCCAAGCGCGCAAGCGCGCGTGGCCTTGCTTTCTTTCTTCTCTCCCCAGTCGCCAAGGCCCGAGTCCGCTGGAGAGCAGTGAAGCCGTTGGCCAGAGATGCGAGTGCCGCGTGTTGTGGCCGGTCTGATCTGTGGCGGTCCATCATGATGGAGAAGAAAAGAAGTAGTAACATGTCCGAGTCAAGTCGTTCGTAGAATCGAGTAGAGTCTACACTACACGCACGATGCTGCGGCCGTCGTGCAGCGCGGAGCTGCGCGAGGTACTGGGCCTGGACGCACGCGCCGACGCAGAGGTCCTGGGCGACGCGCGCGCGCCGCTCGAGCGCAAGGCGCAAATTGTGCGCGCGCAGCGCGACGCGCGCGCGCCGGAGAGCTACCGCGAGGACTTCCTCGCGGCCGGCGGGCTGCAAGCGCTAGCCACGGCCCTCGAGCAGGCCTGCGCGGCCGTGGAGAAGGAAAAGTACAGCTTCAAGACCAAGCGCCGCGCTCTCGAAGTCGTGCACATACGCATGCGCAGCGGCCTCACGGCCGCGCAGAACCGCGTCCTCGCGCTGGAGGCCGAGAACAAGCGCCTGCGCGAGGACCTCGAGCAGTCCGGCGTCTTCTTGCACCGCCTCGAGCACGCGCAGCAGGAGCGCGCCGACCTCGTGCGCAGTGCCGCCATCAGTGAGCGCGCCAAGTCCGCCGAGCGCGACCTGCGCGAGGACCTGCAGCGCGAGCTTGCCCAGGAGCGCACGCGAGCGAAAGCCGCGCTGGACGCCTACGCGCGCCGCGACCTCGACGCTCAGCGCGTCATCGCCGACCAGGCCGCCGAGCTCGCGCAGCTGCGCCTCGACGCCGCCGCCTGGAAAGCCGCATCCAACCAGACCTTTTTGCGCGACTGCCGCCGCCAGGCCGCCATCACCGCCTCCGTCGCCACGCAGACGCGCGGCGGCGTGCCGGCGAGCGGCTGGGCGGCTCCTAGGGGCGGGCCGGGCCTGCGGGCGGCACCGCGCACCGCGCGACCAAGCACCGCGCCTTCTCGCCGTCGTGGACGCCCCGAAGAACACCACGACGCTCGCGTCGAGATGCACGCGCAACCCGTGGACTTGACCAAGCCCTTCCGCGAGCACATCCTCCGCAAGAAGCGTCTCTCCCGCCCGCGCTCCGGCCCGTCCACGCGCGTCACACCTTCTGCCTCCACGGGTCGCCACCGTCCCCACTCGGCCTCCGACCGCGTGCGTCCCCTCTCCGCGCACCTCCCTCGCGGCTCCCACTTTGTCTCCTCAGGCCTCGGCCTCCGCAAGCCTCCCACGCCTCTCAGTCCTCGCCTGCTCCTCCCCCCCTGACGCACCGTGTCACTCACGCTCGCGGTCGCCGATCGCTGCTTCTCTGCTTCTCGCCCGCGAGCCAAGCCCGTGTCCATCGGCGGCTTTTCCACAGGTGCTAAGCAGCATTGATCTACAAAACGTCGATCATGGCCGCGGGAAAACCATCGGCGGCTGATCGGCCTGCATCCGGGCTCCCTTCGCCTCCTCCTCCCGTCCACATCGCTTCCGCGTTCCCCTCCTCTCCCTCCCTCCCTCTCCGCTAAGCAGCATTGATCTACAAAACGTCGATCATGGCCGCGGGAAAACCATCGGCGGCTGATCGGCCTGCATCCGGGCTCCCTTCGCGTCCTCCTCCCTTCCACATCGCTTCCCTCCCTCTCCGCTCCACAGCTCACCATTCCCGCCCTCTCCCTCCCTCCCCCTCCTCTCCCCCTCCTCGCGCGCTCCCTGCCCATACCCATATCGCCGCCCTCCCTCCCCGTCCCGCTCCGCTGCTCGCGCTCCGCCGCTCGCTCTCCTCCCTCTCCGCGCCGCCGTCCCGGTCCCGCTCCGCCTCCGCGCGCGGGCCGCGGCCCCCGCACGGGTCGCGGCCCCCGCACGGGTCGCGGCCCCTCGCGCCCCGCGCGGCCCCTGCACGGGGCGCGGCCCCTGCACGGGGCGCGGCCCCTGCACGGGGCGCTGCCCGTGCAGCGGTACTAACTTACTGCTTAGTAAGGAGTAGTAGCTGGGCTCGTAGCGCCGGTGCTCGTGGGGCTGGGACTCCGCACCCTCGGGCTCGCCGCGGCTGCGCGACGCGGCGGGCGGGCGTGCGGTCGCGGCAGCCACTGGCAGGCAGGGCCTTCTTCCTCGAGCTCAGGGCCGGGCTGCTGCGCAGACTGCGCCACTGCGCTGCGCCCCTGGCGAGCGAGCTGAGAGCGCCCACGAGGTGCGGTCACGGCGGTTCGTTTGCGGCTCGGCGTAGAAGTGCGGCCTTCGGCAGGCTCCTGCACCGGCAGCGAGCGACGCGCGAAGGCGGCCTCGGCCGGCCACGCCGCACGGCAGCCTAGGGGGGGGGGGCGGGCCTGCCGCTCCTCTCCTCCTGCGACGAGTCAGGGCGCTCGGCGCTCTCAGCTTGGCGCGCTCGGCGCTTCAGGTTGGCGCGCTTGGCGCTTTCTCCTCGCCTCGAGTCCTTCCCTCCCTCGCTGGCGCGCTGGCGGCCGGAGATTGGTCTGCCCCCGCTCGGCCAGCCCAGCCAGCCCTGCGCCGCGCGCCCCGCCCCGGCTCGGTCTGGCCGCGCGCCCGCTCCGAGCGCGCCGCCTCCGCCTCGGACCCGGAGAGCGGCGGCGAGGCGGCGACCACGACAAACCTCGGCTGGCCAGCCGCGCGTTCAAATTCGAAAAGGCGAGGGCGCCGGCCGGCGCGGCCGCGCGCGGCGGCGCTGGCGGGCGGCCGCGGCGGCCGCGGCGGCCGCGGCGGCGGGGCGGCCGCGCGGCCGCGGCGCACGCGCGCGCGATCTCGGCATCGGCGAGCCCACGGCGCGTGCCGGGCTGGGCTGGTGCGGCCATCACTGCCAGTGCTGAGTGCTCAGTGCTTCTTCCTTGGCGCGCACACGGTGGGCGTGGTCATGGTGGAGGGGGGAGGAGAAAGAAACAAACAGTGACTCGAGGCGTGAGTCGCGCGACGGGCGACGACGCGGGAAGCAAACCGCAAAGGCCTGCGAAGCAGCTTCAGGAGCTGCCTCGCAGCCCGCCGGCGAGCGGCTGCCCGCCCCCAGCCCCGCGCCCCGCGCGCCCCGCGCCCTCAGGTCCTGCCGTCGCGGCGCGCGCGGCTCCGGGTCGTGGTCCTTTCCTTTCTTTCTTTCTTTCTCTCCGCCGGCGGCCGCCCGCGCGGCGCAGGCGGCCTCGGCTTCCGCCACAGGCCTCGTGAGCTCGCTTCGCCAGCCGGCACGACCCGCACGGGCAGAGCGGCCCACTGCAGGAGTCGGAGGTCGCCAAGATGCAGGACGTGCTGCGGCAGCTGGGCGCGGTGGAGCGGGACGCCTTCAGGTCGAGCCTGCAGCACCACGTGACCAAGTCGGTGCGGTGCGAGGGCTGCGCGTCCGGGGCGCATCCGGACGCTCGCACAGCGCTCGCGCGGCAGGCGGAGGCGGGAGGGTCGGCCGGGGTTGGCTCGCTGGTGACCTTCACGGCGGCCAAGGACGCCTACCGGCGCGAGCTGGGCCGGCTGAACGCATGCATCGAGCGCTTCGGCGTGCAGCGCACCTTCGCGTGCTACATGGACGAGCCGGAGGCCTTTGAGAGCGTCCAGGTGCTCAACCTGCTGGCCGGTGGCGAGACGGCGCAGATGCTGCAGACGTGGCGCTACGGCGCGCCCTTCAAGAACCTGCAGGTGAACCGCAAGAAGGTGCGCGAGCTCGAATTTAGCGAGCGCAAGCTCGCTGCCGTCGCCGCGCTCATGGATGACGTCATCTTCGGCGCCTCCAGTGAGGACGCCGGCCAGCGCCGCCAGCTCGCGCTGCTGCTGGCCGTCGTGGCGCTCGGCGACTCCAGCGACGACTTTGACGCCGTGCGCCGCAAGCTGCCCAAGGACCTGCGCGTTCCGGACGCTCGCGCCGACGTGGTGCACGCCGAGACCGCCAGCGCGCTGGGCCGGGTGCGCGAGCTCCTCACCGCCGTCGGCGACGCTGACGGCGATGTCGTCATGGAGGAGGTCCCGGCCAAGCTCATCGCCGTGGTCAACGACGCCTGGGCGGCGCAGCATGAGGGCGAGGACGACTTCGCCGGCGCCGCGGCCAGCGGCCGCGCCACCTTCGTCTCCATGACCTCCATGCCGTCCTTCAGCGTGCCTGAGCCCGCGCCCGCGTCCGCCGCGCCAACGCCCGCGCCCTCGCTCGCCTCGCAGGAGCCCGACCAGGAGCACGACCATGACCTCGAGGACGGCGAGGGCGCTGATGAGGGCGCCGGGGACCGCGTCCAGGAGCGCCTCACCCGCATCAAGGCCAAGGCCGAGGGCTCCATCTTCGGCTTTCGCGAGCCCGAGGACGAGGCGCAGAAGGGCGACCGCCACTGGCACTCCTGGCGCCTCGCCGGCAACCCGCGCCGCTGGCAGCGCCTCTCCCTCACCGACACGCTCACCTGGCCCTTCAACCGCCCCACCGTCACGCGCCAGATCACGCGCGTCTCGACTGAGACCGGCGACGAGTTCCCCTTGCCTGAGCGCATCGTCGAGCTTGCCGAGTCTGACGTCCCTCTCTGAGCGAGCGAGTTGATCGCGCAGGTCCTCCCTTTCTTCTTCTCTCTTTCCTGGCCCTTCTCGCTGACCACATGACTTTTTCTTCTTGAGAGTGCCAGGGGCGACTCCTTATGATTATGCAATCTTTCCTTTCTCTTGCCGTTGTCCGAGTCCCAGCCCGCCTTGGCTTCTCGTGTGCATGTCGCTCTTGGAGAACCACGATGCTTTGCTCCCGGCCAGCTTGCTCCTACTGCTCACCGTCGAAGAACCTTTGCCGGAGAGCTCTGCACGAGCAAGCGATCGACAAGCGAGCGAGCGAGCAAGCAAGCGAGCAAGCAAGCGAGCAAGCTTTGTGCGAGCGCGTGCACGGGCAGCACGTGCCACACGCGCTCGCCGCACGTACGACCAGACATTAGCAGATCCCATTCGCCCGCCGGCCCGTTCGCGCGAGGCGAGGCGGCGAGGCGGCGAGGCGGCGAGGCGCGGCCCCGCGCCCCGCTGCCTTGCTCACGCACCAACCCCCCCCCCCCGCCGGCCCCCCCCCCCCGCCCCCCCCCCCTCGCGCGGCGGCGAGCGGCGAGGACGCCGCCGCGGCCGCCGCCATGGACGGCACCGTGGACGCGCTGCTGGAGACGCTCGGCGACGAGGCCGCCGCGCTGCAGGTGCTGCCGCGGCGGCGCGCCGCGCTGGCCAAGGCTGCAGAGGCGGCTGCCAGCAAGCTGCGCGCGCGACAAGTGGCCGCGTCGACCCGCACGGCGGTGGAGCAGCGCGCGCGCGCGGCGCTCGACGTCGTGCGACGTCTCGACGAGCTGCGCCAGGGAGAGGCCGGCGACGAGGAGATCTGCGTCGCGCGCTTCGTGGCAGCCTGCGAGGAGGCAGACGCACTGCGCAGCGTCACGGCCGCGCTCAACTGGCTGGCGGGCGCCGCGTCCGAGGCCGAGGACGAGGACGAGGCCGACCAGGACCAGGACCAGGACCAGGACCAGGACCAGGACGCGGATGAGGATGAGGACGAGGACGAGGACACCGACCTTGAAGATGACCTGGGCGACTTGCGCGAAATAGTCCGCGCCCGGCTGGCGCATCCTGGCGCCCGGTCGGCCGATGAGGAGCTCGAGGCTCTGCAGAGTGCGCTCGAGGCAGCGACCGCCGCGCAAATTTGCGCGGCGCTCACCGACGAGAGTGCCACGGCCGAGGGCCGCAAGGGCACGGCCGCCGCAGCGATCCTCCGCACCATGGCGACGCGCGCCGGCGCGGACGCACAGCGCTCTCTCGCCTCCATACCGCCCTGCGACCTTGTGGTCGGCGAGGAAACTCTCTATAGCGGCCGCTTTGGCGTCGCCGTGGCGGCTGAATGGCGCGGCCAGGCCGTCGCCGTGATCCGCGACGTGGACGCGGCCGACGGCCGCACCGTCCTGCGCTGCATTCGCGAGTGGGACCTCGTGCGCCACCGCAACGTGGTCCGGGTGCTTGGCCTCTCCGTTGCGCTGGACACGCGGGTGCAGCTCGTCGTGGAGCTCTGCGAGCTCAGCCTGAGCGATGTCCTGGACCCCGAGGCTCCGGCGCTCACTGCTGACGAGGAGGCCACCATTCTCAAGGGCGTCCTGCGCGCGCTCGCCCATCTCCACACCCTCGGGATTGTGCACCGCAACCTGAGCCCTGCCAGCGTTCTCCTGGCGCGCCACTTGCGCTCCAACGTCAAGCTCACGGACCTCGGCGCGCCGCCGGCCTCGCTGCACGAAAGCACCGAGGCCGCCTCCTACGCGGCGCCGGAGCTCCTGGGGCCCGAGGGCCCGCCGCTATGGTCGCGCGCCTCCGACGTTTTCGCTTTTGCCATCCTCTGCTTTGCCGTCAAGGAACGACGCGCGCCCTGGTCCAGCGATCTGGCGGGCCCCGACATTGTGTCGCGCGTGCTGGCCGGCGGCCGCCCGCCCATGACGTCGGATGTGCGCGTATGGGACACCAAGCTGCGCAAGCTCGTGCAGGATGCCTGGGCGGCTGATGCGAGCATCCGCCCGACGGCCTCCAAGCTGCTGGCCGCCATCAGCACGCGCGTTCGTGACCGCCGCTCCACGCGGGTCATGAAGACGCTCCTCATGCTGCGGCGCTCGCACCCACGAGCCGCGCCCGCTGTCAACGACGTCGACGATCTTCGTCACGGTTCTGATGATGATTTAGACAACGCCGCTGCACCAAGAGGAAAAGCGGTCAAAGCCCAGGTCTCGTCTGCGCCAACAGCAGAGGAGAAGGACGAGGGTGAGGATGACCTGCTACCGAAAAATGATGACCCAAACGACGACGACGACGACGACGACGACGATCACGATGGAGACGGGGACGGAGAAAAAGAGGAAGAATCAGAGGCGGGCGAGGAGGAGCAAGTGGAAGATGAGGTTGGAGAAATGCGGACGGCGGCAGAGGACGAGAGCGATGATGCGGAGGAGGTACAAGAAGGCGCGACCATGGCGGGCAGCCTCCACGCGCAAGCAAATGTGGCTCTGGTCGCCATCTTCGCAGGCGCTGGCGTGCAGGACAAGTTGGAGGATGCATTGCACTGCGGCTTCAGCCTTGAAGCGGGCAGGTCAGGCTCGATGGATGAGCTGCGCAACGCCGGCATCTCCGCGGCACGCCGCTTCCAAATTCTCAGGGCCTGTCAGGCCTGGACCAGCGGCGACGGTGACATGCCGAGCAGTGACGATGAAGAAGTCGCTGGTTACGACGATGATGCCGCCGATTCTGTCGACGACGACACAGAATCTGACGATGATGCCGCTGGTTCTGACGACCATGCTGCAGAGTCTGACGATGAGGTGGCCGGCTCCGAAACGTCTTCAGACGCAGACGCGAAGCGGACAGACGCAGGACAGGAGCACGTCGACAGGAGGAACCCGCATCGCTCTCGCTCTCGCTCTCGCTCTCGCTCTCGCTCTCGTACAGGTAGAACATCAGCGCGCTCCAGCGCCAGCGCCAAGGCGAAAGCTTTGCATCCGAAAAAGACGCGCAAGGTCCCTGGCCAAAAGGAACAAGAAGTACTCAGGAGGATCTTCAACAAGGCCCGCGCCACGGAGTTTCTGCAGCCAGCGATGAAGGCAGGCTTCACGATTGCGCTCGGCAAGCAGAACTCGCACGTCGAGCTGAGAAAGGCCATGGTACCTCTGAGCCAGCGCTTCGGCATCCTCACGGAGTGCAACAAGTTTGACGGGAGCTTGACGGACGAGCCGTCCTCCTCGTCCTCGTCATCTTCGTCCTCCTCTTCGGACGCCTCGTTGTCTGGCGGGACCCGCCGGCAGCGCCCAAGCCGGACGGCGTCGAACTCATCTGGGCCACGGACCACGGCCCAGCCCACAAGCGTCGCACCGACGCCGCAGGAGAGCGTTCTTGAAGCTGTCTTTGCTTTCGCAGGCGTTGCTCAGAAGCTGCCAGAGGCTCTGCAGGTGGGCTTCTCCTTGGAGAACACCCCAGCTGAGCAGGCGAGGCTCCTGACCCAAATCGGCGTGTCCACGGGCGCAAGGCAGCTCATTCTACTCGCGGGGTCCCACGAGGGTGCAAGACGACTCATGGCAGAGCGTCCGTCTCGGCGGCGGGGCAGTGGCGAGGGCGACGCAAGCGGCGAGGGCAGCAGGAGCAGGAGCCGCGGCGGGAGCGGTAGCAGTGGGAGCGATGCGCCAAGAAGGCGAGGGGGGCAGGGCCGACGCCGACCACGAAGGTTTTCGAGCACTTCCTCCTCGCATTCCTCGGGCTCGTCAGGCTCGCCGGGGCGTACGCGCAGGGCCGCCGGCTCTAATCTGGTCTCCCCGCGCGAGGAGCGAGCCCTGCGGGCTATCTTCGCAGACTGCGGAGAGCAAGACCGCCTCCAGCCCGCGCTGAGAGCGGGCTTCACGCTAGCAAAGGCCCTGAACTCCTCTCACGTCGAGCTCCAAGCAGCTAGCGTTCCTCGTGCGGCGCGATTTAAAATCCTCAAGGCTTGTCGTGCATTGCGCGATGAGCGGGTGCGGAGGAGGCACATCGCTGCCTTTCGTAAGGAGGCGGGCGTCGAAAAGACCTCCAAGAAGTTGACGGGGATGCGACGAGGCGGCCCTTCGAGGATGCGACGAGACGGCCCTTCGAGGACTTTTAGGAGCCGCGGCGGCGGCGACGGCGGCAGCAGCAGCAGCAGCAGCAGCAGCAGCAGCGGTAGCGGTAGCGGTAGCGACGGGGCTCGCGGTGGCGGCCGCCGCTCGAGTCGAAAGTCGGCAGACAAGGACAACCATGCCTCCGATCCAGCCGTTCTGCTCGCGGAGAGTCTGCGTGAGGCCCTCTCGGGCGCAGGTCTTGAGCGCTGGGCGGCCCCGCTGGCGGCGTACTTTCGCACGGTGGAGGTATGCAAGACGGCGACGGATGAAGACCTCCAAAGGGCCGGTGTACTCTTCACGGATCGCGCCGCCATCCTTCGCGCGTTTGCGAGCCTCGACGCCGCACAGGTGAATGCGAATCATGGTCTGGTCGCCGAACGATTGCACCGTCGGTCCCGTTTCACCCCCGAGGTCCGGCGCGCCCTGATACAGGAGCTGACAGCTTCCGTCACTGACCTCACCCCTCGTATGGTGAGGGACCTCGCAAACAAATTCGACAGCCTTGAAAAATGCGAGCGTGCATTGGCGTCACAGCTGTCCGGCGACGCCAGAAACCATTCCGATGCAATCCTCCCCATCCTCCATGATGCCGAAGCGATTATGGAGGGCGCCACGTGCTTCGCGTTACGCTTGCAGGCCCGGCGTGCGCGTGTGCGCTCGCCTCGGCGCTCTCGTGCTCCTGGCTCATCCTCAGATAGCAGCGCGACGAACAGTGACTCTGACACCACGCATGACTCCCTCAGATCCTCCACATTCGCGGCGAGGGAGCTGCGCGCCCTGGCCTCCACCAGGGACGCGCGACGCCTGCGGCGGATTCTCGAAAGCATCAACATGGAGCGCTACCACGAGGCGCTCTGTGACATCGGGGTCGGCTCCGTGCGGGCGTGCCAAGGTCTTACAACTTCGGACATGCGGCGCTGCGGCATCTTTTCCGAGGACCAGCGTGTTCTCATCATGGACCGCATTCGAGAAGAACCACCAACCCAGTCGCTCCGCCAACGGGCCACTGCGGCCCTGGCCGCGGCGCGCAAGCGCGTCGCCGGTCATCGCCGGTCGAGCGCGGCTGCTGGCGTGGCTGTTGGTGAGGCGGGCGCTCCAGGGAGCGTGCTTGGCGAGGACGACGGGAATCACCCGGAGGTCGCGAACGGCCAGGCTGTGCCGGACAATGCTGAGGGGGGCGCCGAGACGCCCGACGTCGAGCTCGGCACGGCCGCAGTTTCAGAAGGCCCGGTGGGAGCTGCACAGACCAGGAGCGGACCAGATGATGCTGCTCAGCAGAATGGTGGCCTCGCTGCTTCTGCCAGCAACGCCCACGGCCGCCCAAGCAGCCGCAGTGTCGGCTCACACGCTTCTGCGGCGAGCGACAGCGACAGTGATGGGGGCAACGGGGCTGACGGGAGCGAAAACAGGTCCGGCAGCAGCTCTGGCAGCAGCTCTGGCAGCAGCTCTGGCAGCAGCTCTGGCAGCAGCGCCAGCAGCAGCTCTGGCAGCAGCGCCAGAAGCAGCAGCTCCGGCAGCAGCTCCGATAGTGACAGCGCGCCGGGGCTGTCCGCGCGCATTCGCCGTCGACTGGGATTGTCAAGCCACAAGCCCTCGGGCAAGGAGTCGCCGCAAGCGAAGCGACTAAAGAACGTGCTCAGGTCCATCAGCATGCAGCAACACTTTGACCGCCTTTACGATGCCGGTTTCATCACGGTTGAGAGCCTCCGCAACGCCAATGAGAGAGCCCTCCAGTCGTGCGGCGTCCCGTCAGACCAGGCGCAGGCGGTGCTGGGCCGCATCCTCGAAGAGCCTGAGCGTCGCCCACTCCCGCTGGCGCATCTGGGTGCCAAGTTGCGCCCGCTCGCGAGCCTCGGCAAGGCGCACAAGTTTGCTTTGAACGACCGCGTGCAGATGCGCGTCCCACCATCGGGCTCGACTCCGAACGCGATCTTCTTTGTGCGTGCCCTCCTCCCGCGCAACTGCTTCGAGGTTGAGACGAGCGCCGGCGACCGCCTCTTCGTCCGCAATGTTGACCTCCGGCCGGCGCCTCCAGATTCTAGTAGCAGCGACGGAAGCGCCCCTCGCCGCAACCGTCCTCGCCGCCGACGCCGACGCCGCTCGCGCAGCATCTCGACTGACAGCTCCTACAGCTGACGCGGCATGTTCTCAGGCGAGCGGCTCGCGCGGCGCTCTTATCTTTGCTTGTGCAAACGCACTCATCTTTCGATTGAACAATGGTCTCCGTTTGTCGTCGCCGCGCGTGAGCGCGCGAGGCGCGATACGATGGCGAGCGACTTGGCTACGCATCACGTCCATCCGCTTCTGCTCCGCCGGCCCAGCAACGCCGGGACCGTGGCCGCGGCGAGCGGCCCACTCGTCCGCTCCACGTCCGGGCCGCCACATAAATGACGCCGCCCGAGTCCACCGTTCCGTCATCTGACATCGATCAGCCATGTGCGCGTGCGTCAGTGAGCAATGCAGCACGCGGCACCGTCCAAGCTGAGCTGACAGTGAGTGCACGGCTTGGCGCGCGGCGTCGACTCGACCCCCATCACCTTCACCTCCGGCGCGCCAGGCGACATCTGTGACGTTCAGACCAGCTGAGCGAGAGCGTAAGTCAGCGAGGAAATCGAGCACGAGGCGCCCACCGAGCCGCCGCCCTGACCAGCGGCCCGAGACATCGGCGACGTCCTCCTCCGGGTCGCCCGAGCTTCCGGCGCCCTCGTCGGGCACGTACCGCCTCACCTACCTTACCTGGCTGCACGCGCCGCGCGCGTCGCGTTCTCCGCCTCCGCAACCACGCAACGCGGCGCGCTCGGCAGGGCCGGCGGCGGCGGCGGCGGCGGCGGCGGCGGCGGCGGCGGCGACGGCGACGGCGGCGGCGCGTCGCGCCCCCCCTCCCCCCCCCTCTCCCCCCCGCGACGGCGCGGCGGCGGCGCGCGGCGGCATGGCGGAGATGGCGGCCGCGGCGGCGGCCGCGCTGGAGCGCGCCGCGACGCTGCGGCTGCGCGCGGCGCGGCTGGCGGCGCTCGCCCGCGCAGCGCGCGACGGCGGCGCGGGCCCCGAGCAGGAGGACGACCTGCGCGCGCTGCTGCAGGTTGCCGGCACGCTGGCGGCGCCGCAGAGCGGCGGCGCGGGGGCGTACTCGGCGCTCGTGCTCGTGCAGTACGTGGCCGCGCGCACGCAGCTGGCCAAGCTGGAGCGCCTGGAGGAGGCGCTGCGCGAGGCGGTGCGGCGCGAAGGGGAGGCCGGGCCCGATGCGGAGGCGGCCGCTGACGCGGAGGACGAGCACGCGCGGGACGGCGAGCGCGACGCGCAGGCCTTTGTGTCGGCGCTGCGGCACGTGCGGCGCGAGGTGCCGGAGCTGGAGGAGGACAACCTGGAGGCGCTGGCTGCCGAGGCAGAGCGGCTCGGGTGGCGCGACATGGAGGCGAGCCTTCAGTCGCGCGAGGACTCCAGGTTCAAGCTACAGGTGGAGCGCGTGCTGCCCATGCTCATGCAGGCGTGCCAGCTGCGCGTGGCCGGCGTGCACAGCGATGAGGTAACGCTGCAGGAGACGCTGCGCAGCGACCACCTGGGCGCCATGGTGAGCGGGCAGTGGCAAGGCCGCGCCGTGGTGGTGCGCCGCGTGCGAGGACCGACGCGCGCCGAGCAGGCCGCCGCGCACCTGGAGCTGCTGACCAGCGTGGAGCGCTGGCAGGGCCTGCAGCACAGCAACCTGGTGCGCGCATTCGGACTGTGCGTGCCGGACGTGCGTATGCTGCTGCTTGTGGAGCGCTTCGACCGCAGCCTGCGCGAGGTGCTCTCAGATCGCGCCGTAACGCTCTCGATGGAGCACGAGGAAACCATTCTCAAGGGCGTGACGCGCGCACTCGAGTTTCTGCACAGCAAGGGCATCGTTCACCGCAACCTGCACCCGGATGCCGTGATGATGGCGGAGGGCGCGGAGCACTCCATCGTACGGGTCTCCGACGTTGGACTCCCGGCCGTGTGGCCGCAGCAGCGCCGGCCCGAGTACCTGGCGCCAGAGCTGCTGGCCAGCGCCGAGGCCGATGCGACACCGGCTTCGGATATCTACGCGCTTGGAGTGCTGTGCTGGGAGCTCAAGGAGCGTGCGCGGCCGTGGGCGGGCCTACTGCCCGACGCCATCGAGGAGGCTGTGCTGGACCGCGGCGAACGGCCGGCGCTCGGCGCTGAGACGGCCTGGAAGCCTCGCGTCGCCAACATGCTACGCGCGCTCTGGGCGCAGGATCCGGCCGCGCGGCCGGTCGCCGCCGACGTCTTGCGCAGCCTCGAGGAGCGCATCCGCGAGCGCCGGTCCACCCGCATCATGCGGAACCTGCTGCGCGTGTACTGGCGCGCCTCGCAGGACCGAGCCGATGATTCTGTGGCCATTCGCGAGATGTTGCTGGACGCTGGCCTCGAGCAGTACGCGGACGCGCTTCTGGACGCCAACTTTCGTTCGCTCAAGCGCTGTCGCACGCTCACGCATGCCGACCTGCGCGACTTGGGCGTGCCGTTCTTTGCGGACCGTGACCGTATCATCACGCTCCTCGCGGACGGCGAGCCGGTCTTGGGGCCCTTTCGCCTTCGGCGAGCCTCGGCGCAACAGCAAACCACGCAAATCACGCAGGTGCCTGGCCTGGAGGGCCTCGAGGAGCGGGTGGAGGTGGATGACGAGGTCGACGTTGCGCAAGAGGAGGAGGAGGAGGAGGAGGAGGAGGAGGAGGAGGAGGAGGAGGGAGAGGAAGAGAAGGACGTGGCGACCAGCGCTGTCCCGGAGGACCCCATGGCGGCCCGTGAGTCCCGGGCAGCCAAGGTGCGCGAGGTACTGGCAGCGCTGGACCTGAACTACATAGCAGACCTGCTCGTGGGTTCCGGTTGCGACTCCCTGCGCAAGTGCCGCAAGCTGACGGCGGACACGCTGGAGGAGCTTGGCGTTGTGGGCGAAGGCGCGAGTGCAACGCGGGCGCTCGTCTTGGACGCGTTCCGGCAGCCAGGCCTGGAGGACTCGGATGAGAGCCTGTCGACGGGTGCCGAGGAGGAAGACGAAGATGTGTCCTCCTCGGATGACGGTGCAGACGACCCTGAGACTGCGACGCTGAAGGAGCTCCTGCGCGCTGTCAACCTCCTCAGGCTGTACCCGAACCTGGCGAGCAAAGGATATCGGAGCGTGGCCAAGTGCAAGAAGCTCAAGGGCAAGAAGCTGGAGCGCATGGGCATCGAAAACGCCGCGGAGCGGGCCTGCCTGTTGGAGGCCTTCCGCACCTTTGACCCGAATATCACCAAGACAACGCAGGCGCGCATGAAGAAGGAGGCCAAGGACCGCAAGAAGAAGGACCGCAAGATGCGTAAGAAGCTGCGCAAGCACGAAAAGCACAAGCACGGGCGCGACCTCCTGCGCTGCGTTTCACCAGAGGAGTGGGATAGCTTTCTGCAAGCCTTGCTCACAGACCTGGGCGCGGGCGACCGCGTCGAGAACGTGCGACGCCAAGGCTTCTCGCTCGAGCAAGCGCTTCGTCGCTCCGAGGAGGAGCTTTACAACGCTGGCATCAAGCGCGAGATACGCCAGGCGGTCCTTGACGCGGCCGAGCCCTTCGCGGAGAGCAGGCTGGAGGCTCGTCGCCAAGCTGCAAAGCGCGCGGGCATCAACCTCGACTGGGCCTCGGATGACTCCCTATCCTCGCTCGAAACCACGAGCGAAACGGACGCGCTCGTAGAGCCCAATGACCAGGAGAACATCTCCGTGCAGGACATGCAGCTCCTGCTGCAGCGCGCCCTCAGCCAATACGGGCAAGATTACCTCAGGTATGTCAACGGCATGGCGCAGCAATTTCAGAGCGTTGCACACCTTCGTCGCGCCACTCACAGTGACCTGCGCGCATGCGGCGTCAACATGTACTCCAGCCGCGAACGCCTTCTGCGTATTCTGCATAACGAGCCGCTGCGTGCCACGGTTCGCGGAAAGCGGTCCAGCTCGCGGCTCTCGCTCACTGAGCTCGATGAGCAAGCCGTCATGCGTAAGGTCCTCGCCAAGGTCAAGCGCGAGGACCTCGTTGGTCTTTTCTTTGACCAGTTTGCCACAGTTCGTCGATGCAAGGCACTCTCTCACGCCGACCTGATGGGCGTTGGGGTGGCCAGCTATGCGGAGAGGGAACGCATCATTAGGGGCTTCCGGTCCTTCGAGCCCCAGGGCGCGCACCGCTCGCGCGCGCCGGGTACCCCTGCCTCGGACTCCGACTCCGTCGGCGAAGACGGCAGAGAGACGCTGGCGGATATTTTCAGCGCACATGGCGCCCAGGCGCAGTACCGGAATCTCGTGCGACTCGGCATCACCAGCCTCGCGGACTGTAGGGACCTCCAGGAGCATAGGCTGCAGCGGGCTGGCGTTTCCAACGCGGATCAGCGCGCTGACATCGTCAAAGCGGTCCGAAAGGCGTATCGCGCGCACAGGCGCAGGAAACGTGCCGCGAAGAAAGAGCGCCGCGCCCTGCTCGACGCGCAGATGCGCTCGCTCGCGCCCGTCGTGGAAAATGGCAGCGTCGAGACCGGCGATGGCGAGATGGCGCAGGCCGGTCCTGGCAGTGAGGTGCATCGCGGCGGCGACAGCGCTGACGACGCCTCGTCCACGCACGGCGAGGACGGGGACTCGAGCAGCGTCGAGGACGGAGGCACCCCGGCCCCGGAAGAGCCTCTCGCCGCACGGCGAGCCCGACCTCGGACCGGGCCCCGTGCCTGGGCCAACCTAGGCCAACAGCGGCTGCGGATGGCGCTCTCAGGCAGCGCAGCCGCCGGCTGACGTCATGATGCATAACGATGAAAATCAATTTGAGAATTGTTCTGAAAGGAGGAAGCGAAATTTGAGAGTGGGCATAACGATGAAAAGCAAGTTGAGACTGTTCTGAGAGGAGGAAGCGAAATTCGATGAAAATCAATTTGAGAACTTTTCTGAGAGGAGGGAGCGAGATTCAAGAGTGGGCATAACGATGAAAAGCAATTTGAGAACTGTTCTGAGAGAAGGATGCAATGAGAGAGTGGATCGAGGGCCCACATAATCCTTGCCTTGTTGTAGCACGGAAGGATCAGGTGAGAATGGCGGCAAGCGTTGCAATCCCTAGCGAAACGGCAAGCTCAAACGGGCTTGCACGAGCCCCGGAGCCTGAGGTGGGCTCTGGGCTCGAAGGCGTGGGCTGGTCTTCACCTACGGCGGTGGTCGGACTTGCCGTGGCCGCAGGAAGCGTCCCCGCCGGGGCTTGCGTCGAATCGGACGTGGTGTTTGCCTGTGTGGTCGGCGCCTCGGTCGAGTTGATAGAAGCGTTAGCGATCGGAGATTCCGTGGGCTCCGCTGTCGGCACGTCCGTGGGCCTTGGCGTCGGCTCCTTCGTAGGCCAGAGCGTAGGCGTCTCCGTGGGCAGAAACGTAGGCTCCATCGTTGGTTCCGTCGTGGGCCTTACCGTGGGCGTTTCCGTCGGAGCAGGCGTTTCCGTCGGAGCAGGCGTGGGGTCTGGAGTTGGGTCACGAGTAGGGAAAGCGGTGGGCTCCTTGGTCGGGCTTGGTGTCGATGGACAAGAAGGGGGGATGGAGCTGGACGTGAGCGCAGTGAGGGTGGAGACTGCGAAAATCCCTGAGGGCTGTGGTCCACATAGCGGGTTGTCCTCGAGGTTGAGCATCGTGAGGGCGTAATACTTGGCGAGGGTCCGAATCGAGGAGGGTATCGTACGAATAAAGTTAGAGTTGGCAAGGCTGCAGCACGCCGAGGCGAGGTGAGGTCAGCCGTGCTGCGCTTGCAAGCTTTACCCATCGTACGTACATGTCGGTTAGGTCCGTGGTCGAGCCCAAAGCTGGTATGGTTGCAATGCTGTTGCTCTGAAAGGCACTGTGCATTCATGTTGCTAGGTCAGTTCCAATAGAGTCCATCTCGTGGTTTCCGCGCTTGCCAGCGGTCACGTACAGCATGGTCAGCCTGGTGAGGGCATTAAGAGTCGTGGGAAGCTCTGTAAGCTCGTTCCATCCCAAGGAAAGGGACGAGAGCCACGTCATGCCGGAAAAAACTTCCTCTGGGATAGACTGCAGCCCACACTCACTTGCCACGCTGCGATAGAGATCCCTCGGGTTGTTCAACTTAGTTGTCACGAAAAGCAGCCTCCAAATCGGAAAGAGCAACGTACAGCGTGCGCAGCTGCGTGGCGGCAGACAGGGAGGCTGGCAGTGTTGTCATCGGGTTCCGCGAGAGCCGACTGTGGAAACGCAGAGGCGTGAGCAATCCCCTGGCGCGTTGAATATGTATGGGAGACGCAGGAACTGAACAACAGGCCAACGCACATTTCCCTCAGATCGGTAAGGCCATCCATGTCGTCCGGAAGATCCGCAATGTCATTTTGATGAAGCTCGCTGGGTTTGAATGGAATCAGCTTGCGCAGCGCGTCCGTGTTGCAGCTTGACGGGAACGTACAGCGTTCGCAGGTTGGCGAGCTCCGGGAAGAGACCGGAGCCGATCGTGCTGATGTCGTTGTCACTAGCCTCCAGCACCTCCAGGGCGCCGAGGGCACTGAGCGAGGCGGGCATGTCCGTGAGCTTGTTGGCAGCCACGTTAAGTGATGTGAGTAAGGTCAAGTTTCCAAGGCCAGAGGGAAGGCTGGTCAGGCCATCGGACTGCAGGTATCTGTGGAAATTTTGGCACAGCAGGCCGCACGTTGCTGTCAGGCGGCAATGAAAAGCGGCCATGATGCCCTTGCTCGGTCGCCGCCGTTGTAACGTACAGCTTGGTGAGGGTGCTCAGGGTGGTGATCTCGTCGGGAAGTTCCTTGACGTTCTTGCACCTCGACACGGTCCTGTCACACGAGACTCGTGCTGTGAGCTTGCGGTGATATTCGCGGGCGCAACGATGGTTTTGTTCTGGTACACTCACAGCTTCTCGAGCTTGGTGAGTGTGGCGATGGACACCGGGTCCACTGCCGAGAAGGTGCTCGTGGTGATTTCCAGGCGAGTGAGATCGGTCAGGAAGCTCACGGTCGTCGGGAAGGTCGCTAGGCTTGAGCAGGTGACCCAGGCTGATGTCGTTAGGCTGGAAAAATCGCTTGGGTCGCACGCGATGGTCGCACAGTTGCACGACAGGCCTCTCGTCTTCACCATGAGCATGATTGCTTGCAGCGCCAAGAGGCCAGCTGCCGCGAACGACACGAAGCCCATCTTGCCTCTCTTGCCTTGTCAGTCCGCTTGAGCAATGCCTCGCCTCGCGAATTCCGAGTCTGCTGCGCTGCAGCTTTTGCAAAGGCGTGCCCTAGCTTTCTAGCTAGCTAGAGCTACTAGTAGCTAGCCTAGCTCTTAGAGCTCTGGCTAGCTAGCTAGCTAGAGGCAAGGCCTACAACCAGTGGCTCTGCCCTTCAGCCTGCTCATGGCCATTTAGGCTAGCTCAGGTAGACGCACACGCGCTGGCTGCCACTGGCACGCTGCTGTGCCAGGCTGCCCTGTCGACATGATTCCCTCGCTCGAGCCCATCTTCGTGACCGTCAGCCGCTGACGGTGGCTCTGCGAGCCAGGGATTCCGTTCACATGAGTCAGTCAGCACGTGGTGGTACATCCCTCGGCTTGCAGCACTGCAAGAGTGATGGGCTCCACTTCGCCTCCTGCAGTGGGACAGACCTCTAGCTAGTAGCTAGCTCCGCCCAGGGGAAGCAAGCACAGCAGCCGCCAAGGCTGATCACGCGCCGCTTGCCTTTTCCACGCACGCGAGGATTGCCCAGAAGTCCAATCCGTGGGCCACCGCGAGGGCCGCAACCAGCCAGGGCCCGGGGCCGGGCGGGCCGCCGCGCTGGAAACTCGGTGCGTCGCCTCCGAGTCCTTCCCGCTCCGGAACCCCAACGATCGTCGTCAGCAGCGGCCAGTTGCTGACGCCGCGGCCGGCCTCCTCCACACCTGCCTCGGTGACCCCGTGCACTGCAGCGCCCGTGGCAATCTCCCAATCTCGCGGACACTCGGTGATCTCACAGTCAGCGAGCTGTGGCACCTCACAGTGAGTCAGTGCCTCGGAGATGATCGCAGCACCGCGGCGCGACTAGACTAAACTCAGGCTGGCATTGCAAGCACGGCTTGACCCACCGTCAGATCAGCCAGAGCTAGCCAGAGTCGAGGAGACCGAGACGTCGACCCGGAGCGCCGCCGCGGCGCTGCCAGACGCGCAGCGCGGGCTCCGCGAGCGCGAGCCGGGATGATGAGACTCTACTAGGCCGGGCGCCTGCCGACTTGGAGGCCGGAGCGCGCCGGAGCAGAGCCGAGCAGAGCCGCGCGCGGCGCGATGCGGCGGCGCGGCGGCGGCGAGGCCGGCGCGTGGCGCGGGCTGGGCGAGGACGCCGCGGACAAGAGCCTGGCGCGGCGGCGGTGCCGGCGGCTGGCGCTGCGCGCGGCGGCGGCCGTGCGCGGCGGCGGGCGCGGCGCCAAGGCCGCGGCGGCGCTGCTGCTGCTGCTCGCGTCGCTCGCGTCGCTCGCGGCGCTGCAGGGCCCGCCCGGCGAGGAAGACCTGGGGCGCGCCGCTCCGCTCGGACCCGTGGCCGACCAGGCTGCGCTGGACCGCGAGGACCTGGCGCCGAGCGCGGAGGCGGAGCAGGAAGACGAGGACGACGACGTGGTCGTGGCCGAGGTGGTGATGCCAGCGCGGCTGCGCGGCGAGACGGGCTTTGAAGGGAGCTTCAAGCTGGCGTTCGTGGCCGGCACGACGCCTGAGGACCCGCGGCGCTTTCTCGTGGGCCAGCGGCGCTCGTTCCGGTGCCCGGAAGCTGGCCAGAGCCCGGCGCTCCTGCCCGAGGCGCCCGTGCATCTGCACGCGGCCTTGGCGGCGGCCACGAACCGGCACGCACCCTTGCGGCACTTTCATATCAACGACGGGTACTGCGATTGCCCCGGGAGCGGGTTCGACGAGCCAGGGACGGCGGCATGTGCCGGGCAGACGACGGACGAGCCGCTGTTTTACTGCGGCGAGGCGGACGACCGCTGGCTGCCGAGCTCTCGGGTCCAAGACGGCGTATGCGACTGCTGCGACGGTATCGACGAGGGCCCCAATAGAGGGCAGTGCAAGGACGATTGCGCTCAGCTTGTGGCGGCGCGCGATCATGAGCGCGCGCGCGAGGCGCAGGGCCGGCGCGTCGCGCAGGCCTTTCTACGTGCCGGCGGGTCGACGGCGCGAGCACTGCTCAGGACTGGGTTGGTGTCGGACGAGGACCTCGCGTTCGCGCTCGGGTCGCCGCGCACGGACCTCACCCTGACCGACTCGGATGGGACCACGTATGCACTCTCTGTAGACAAGGGCGGCGAGCTCGTGCAGCGCCCAGCAGGCGGACGCCGCGGGCGCTCTGTGCGCGTGGGTAAGGGCGGCGCCACTGGCCACTGGAATGCGGCGAGTAGGACTCTCTTCCTCGGGGCCGGCGAGCTGTGTCCGAACATGAAGAAGCGAAGCGCGTCACTTCACTTTGAGTGCGACGATAAAGTCTCGCTGTTGCGCATTGCAGAGCCCTCCACATGCGTGTACGAGCTGTGGGTGGCCGGCCCCTTTGGCTGTGCTCTAGAGTTTGAGCGCTTGCTGTGATTTGACGTGTCCAATCGCGCCATCCGACGCGGGAACAGGTGCAGTATGCTGCAGTGTACCAATGCGATGCATTGCAGCGGCAACGACGACGGTGTATTCTACCTTACCTTAGTTACCACCACCACTAACCCTTACCGACCTAGCTTCAGGGTAGGTGAGTGGCTCAGCCAGATAGCCAGCCGGCTGGCTTTGCTGATACCTCTACTTTAGCTAAAACACGAAGTCCTTCTCGCGTGCCAAACGCGAGCAATCTGATGTCGCATGGTGTGTGTATGTGTGTGTGTATGTGTGGCGGCGCAGTTTAGTCAGATCGGAGAGCCCACTTGCAGGTGTCTGGGTCGCGCGTCAGGTCGAGCGTGGGCCAATAGTGGTAGTCGAGCTTGAGCGTGAAGACGCGCTTCTTTTCCTTGAGGGAGATGGTGCGAATGCGAATGAAGTCACCGTCCTTGAGGTCGCGCACGACGGCAATGAAGGCGTCGAGCGTGGGCGTGTCGTGCTCGTTGACGCCGAGAACGAAGTGGGTGGCCTTGAGCTCGTACTTGTGGGCCGGAGAGCCGTAGAACCAGCGGCTGCAATAGACCTCAGTGCCGGGGACGAAGCCGCGAAAGTCGACCGAGGGGTGCGGCTCCTGCAAAAACATGCCGGCGAAGATGATGAGACGCGAGGTCCCGATATAAGACAGCTCGGAGACGGGCACACTGACGGTGTGCTCGTGCAGGTCGCGCAGAATGGTGACGTCGAGTTTGGCCGGGCGGTCCGGGGTGTGGTTCTGCTCGTTGGCGCACGTCACAACGGCGCTGTGGATGGAGCGAAAGGTCGGCATGATCTGGCCTTCGACCTCGAGGATGATGTCGCCGGCGCGGAGGAGTTTGGCGGAGCGCGATCGCGCGTGCACGGAACGCACGGTGAGCACCTGGTTACGCGCCTCGGGGCGGCTGGCGAACTGGCGCACGCGCTCATTGGAAAGGCCCATGCCGGCGCGTGCCTTGGAAATGGGCGTGACAAGGCAGTCGAGCGCGAGCGTGGGGAGCAGGCTGGGTGCGCGGCAGTTGTCGCGCTGTAGCAGGGCAACGGTCTCGAAGACGGTGTCGGCGGCGACGCCGACAAAGGTCTCCTTGTCCTTGTGCGTGGAGGACTGGTAGGAAAAGGACCACCAAAAGGCCTGGACGCGGTTGTCGGAGTCGAGCAGGACGCCGCCGACGTTGGAGACGAGCTTGTCGACGTGGATGACGAGCTGGTTGGGCGCGGTGAAGCGCGGCGGGCTGGTCATGGAGAAGAGGAGGCGTTCGACGTTGGTGACCTTGCACTGCTGGCCGACCGAGGTCATCTGGTGCGAGAGGCCGGCGAAGGTGGTCTCGTCGCCCGCCTTGAGGCGGTGCGGCGAGAGCTCGAACTGGGCGTCGAAGGGGCGCTGCGGCGGGGCGGCCTCGCCGTCGCCGCCGCCGTCGCCGCCGCCGCCGCTGGTGGCGGTGGCGGAAGCCGCCTCCGGTGCGTCAACCTGGAGAAGCGCCGGGTCGTACTGCACAATGCTAAAGTTCTCCACTGGGTGCACGAGGAGCACGCGCGCCGGGATCTCGACGGTGCCGCAAAACGTGATGTTGACGTTGCAGAGCGCGTTGGGCACGGTGTTCCTGTCGGCGATGACGAGGCCGTTGACCGCGTCCACCACGGTGCCGGTCCCGTACATATTGGAGCAGGGAATGCCATCCGCCAGGTAGGGCACGTCGCAGGAGACCATGACGAGGCCGGCGCGGCTCGGGTCGGCCACGTGCACGCTGTGCACGTCGGCGCGCGGGCCGTGCGAGGGCGGCGGGAGGTCGCGGTAGTGCCAGACGCCGTCGCGGTCGCAGCGCTGCGCGCAGCGCCAGACGAACCAGGTGCGGTCGACGGAGATGGAGCGCACGAGCTCGTGGTGGCGGTGCGTGACCTGCGCGTAGCGGATGGATACGTTGCTCATGTCCGGGTACTTGCTAATGACGCTTTCGAAGGTCTCGATGTCGGGCGTCTGCTCATCGCCCACGGCGAGGATGATGGCGTTCCACGGCACGTTGGCGCGGCCCAGCATGAAGCCGGACGACGCGATGTAGACGGAGCCCGCCGGCAGCGAGTTGTTGATGGCCTGCGTGTAGGAAAGCGGGTGGATGATGGCGCCGGAGAGCTCGAGGTAGGAGCTGGGCGTGAGCGCGTGGAGGTCGTCCGTGGCGACGTCCACGACGATGTCCTCGTTGCCGCGGCGCAGCGTGAGCTGCACGGTCTGGTCGCCGGCGTCGTCGAGCGTCTCCTCGAGCGGGAGGAACTCGTGGATGAGGTCGCCGTTGAGGCGCAGCAGGATGTCGCCCGGCAGCACGCCAGCGCGCGCGCCGGGCCCGCCCGGGACAACCTGGTCCGCGACGAGCAGGCCGGTGGCCTTGGGGAAGGCCGCCCGGATCTCCGACTCCATGTCGCGCGTGAGGCCGAGGCGCAGCGTCTCGGTGAAGGCCTGGTGGCGGAAGATGGTCTGCAGCGTGCGGCGCGGCACGGTCTCGCCGCGGCGCAGGTAGGCGAGCGCGCGCGTGACGCGGTCCAGCGGCAGGTAGAAGCTGGAGGCCGCCTTGTCCTTGCCGCCGGCGTTGAGCGCCACGGCGTAGCCCTCGGCGTCGATGACGGGCGACCCGCTGGAGCCGCCCGACGTGGAGCTGGCCGCCGCGTAGTAGAAGGTGTTGTGGTCATTGTACTCGCGCGACCCGTAGTGAGGCGCCTCGCGGTCCAGGCGCGCCAGCGTGCCGGACAGGATGGACAGCTTCTCGCCGGCGTCGTTGCCCAGGAGGCGCACCTCGAGGCCGACCTCGGCGCGCTCTGGCGCCAGCGGCACCTCGACGACCTCCTGGAACTTGACCTCCTTGGGGTCGAACTGGAAGATGCCGTAGTCGTGCACCGGGTCTCGGAAGATCGCCTTGAGCTCCACCTCCTCCTTGCTGAGAAAGGTCGCGTCGGCGCGCACGGGGCCGCACGAGACCACGTGCCTGTTGGTGAGGATGAGCCCCTTCTCGCGGTCCACCACGAACCCGGTCGCGCTCGAGCACCCTCTCCCCTCCCCGTCGAACGCGCGCACGTCGTTCACGCGCAGCACCACCACCGCGGGCGCCACTTTCGAAATCGCCTCCGCGAACGACCCTCTCGCCGTCGACTCGCCGCCTTCGCTCGCCGCGCGCAGCCCGCGCGCAGCCTCCGCCATCGCGCCTCGCCTCTGCCTGCCTGCCGCGCGCCGCGCCGCGCCGCGCCGCGCCGCCCGCGCCGCCGCCGCCGTTCGCGCTCTGCCGCGGCCTCGCCGGAACGCGCCCAACCGCCTGGCGCCCTGGCGCTCAGAAAGGAACGCAAGCCCGGGCTCTCGGAGACGTCGGCGCCGCCGACGCGGGCGTCGCGCGCCTCGGCCCCTCGTGGCGGGCTCTGCTCCTCGGCGATGCCGCGGCGCTCCGGCTGGCTAGGGACCACGCCGCGCGGGATCCTGAGATCCTCCACGCCGCCCTGCTCCGCATCCGCAGGCGCGCCAAGCCCGCGCGCGCGGCGGCGCGCCGCGCGCGCAAGTCCCGTATCCGGCGCCGCCGCCGCGCCCGCGCCTGCTCGCGCCCGGCGCCGGGGGGGCGCCGCGCGCCGGATACGGGACCCGCCGCCCGCCGCCGCGGGGGCGCGCGGGCGCGGCGCGGCGGCGGCGGCGGCGGCGGCGCAGCAGAGCGCGAGCGCAGAGCGCGCGGGCGCGGGCGCGGGCGCGCGCGGCGGCGGGCGCGGCGGCGGCGGGCGCGGCGGCATGGCGGAGCTGAAGGTGAAGCTGAAGCTGGGCGGCGGCGCCTCGCCCGCGCGCGGCGGCGGCGGCGGCGGCGGCACGGCGGAGGGCGGCGGCGGCGGCGGCGGCGGCGGCTCGCTGTCGGTGCTCAAGCTGCTGCGCGAGCGCAGGGCGCTGGCGCCCGCCGCGAGGAAGCGCATGCGGCCGCTGTACAGGAGCGCGCGCGAGGAGGAGGCCGCGGCGGCGGTCGAGGAAGAAGAGGAGGAAAAGGACGCCGGGCAGGAGAGGGAGAAGGAGGACGCCAAGGCTGACAGGGCCGGCAAAGCCGAGGAGGCCGAGGCCAGCGCGCAGGCGGACGACGGCAAGACGCGCGTGCGCGACTACGGCGCGTGGGAGGCCGTGGCGAGGTACCAGGCGCCGCCGGACGCGGCGCTGGCTGCCAACGGGGCCGGCGCCGCGGCGGCGGCGGATGGCCTGCACGCGGCGGCGGCGAACGCGGCGCCTGGGGCTGGGGCTGGGGCTGGGCTTGGGGCTGTGTCGCCCCCGGCAGGCCTGGTCCGGCAGCGGTCGCGCAGCCTGACGCGCATCGTGCACATGACGCCCGGCGAGGTCAAGGGCCTGTGGGGCGAGGCGCAGGCGCAGCACCGCGGCCAGATCGCGCGCAAGCGCAAGCTGCAGGAGATCGAGAAGAAGATCAAGGAGGACCGCGCCCGGGAGATCCAGGCGCTCCGCGCGCAGGCACAGGAGGACGAGGCCCGCAGGAAGCGCGCCGAGGACGAGGCGCGCGACCGCGAGGAGCGAGAGCGCAACGAGGCGCGCGAGAAGGCCCGTCAAGAGCGCGAGCACCTCGCGCGCACCATTGATATGGACGCCCAGAAGCAGATCATGCAGGATGCTGGTGACGATGAGGACGACGATGAGGACGATGATATGGGTGGCTTCTGATGCAGACGGTGCTCATGACCATGCCTATTTGAAGACTCGGACGACGTGCCACGCATGCATAACAACGTCTCTCCGAGGAAATGCGCTGGCGCAGAAACACCATCCTGGAAAGGAAGGCTGCCGCTAACCGTGCGCGCGAGGTCAAGACAAATGTAGACAAACGGCAACTGCTTGTGATTTTGGTGACTGTGTTGAACCTTACTGGTCATGCGGGAGGTTCGAGCTGTTACCCGTCGTTTGGCTCGCCGCCAGTCTAGCGAAGTTCCTCGCCGAGCGGAGGTAACCTCGAGCAAACAGCTCGTAGGTATACATGTTGAAAACGATGATCGAATCGTGTTGTACCTTGCTGACTCGCGCCTCGCGGCGATGCTCCAGTCGCTTCACGACGTCTTTACACATATTTTCGTCCCGGCGGGATCCTAATTCGGGTAGCCTGATCATGAGAAGCGCAAACAGGGCGTGAGTGGTCAGGAAGATATTTCAAGTCGGACTGTGAACGTACACGAGTGCCGTAAGAAAGAGGCACCGGGTTTCGATCGTCTGGAGCACATTGTCCCACACGGCATGGCTCCCTCCGGACCAGTTGCAATTGGCGATGCGGAGAGTTCTGAGATGGTTTCCGGCGGGCAGAGCCTTTGCGATGGCACTCATGACCTCATCGCTGAGCGTGCACATGTAAATCCTGTCCATGGCAAGTTCAAATGTCAGATTGACTGCGCTTGCTCGTCGTGGCGCCGAACGTACTCAATATGCACAAGGGACTTCAGCTGGAAGACCTCGCCCAGAAAGTTTGCGCAGGACCTGGTGGTGAGATTGGTCTCGTCGATGCTGCGTCGGTGGCGCTGGTCAGTTGGGCTGGGCTCAGATATGGGCACTCGTTTGGACGAAACGTACTAAAGCGCGACAACGCGCGATGCACGGAGTCTGGACATCATACCGTCGTGAAGCTGACGGCCTAAGTGAAGCGGGACTTGGCGATTCCCGTTTCTGTAGCGGCCCGCGGTCTGGTCAGTCATGCCACTCCAATTGAGGAAGGATTTCGGAAGGAGGATTTCGGAACAACGTACAACAGGCACACCCGATCATTGGCGTCGATAATGCCGTCGGCGGCAAACTCCGAGAAGGTCTGAGAGGGGGGCCTCCCCAAGTTAGACACCTCGTCAAGCTGCGGAAGGCCCCAAGTCGTGTCGTCATATCCGCGTCTTTGAAGATCAACTCGCGTGCTCTGTACCATGAGCTTCCACAATTGCGCACGCGCGCAACAACGCAGGCGCTCCTGCAACCGAGCGTTTTGGCCGCCCGACGTCGTGAGCACGTCCTCCGGGGCCGCGGCCTGCAGCTCCTCGTTCTTGTTGACCGTCCCACGGGCGGGCCAGGCCACGGCACTGCGCAGGTTGTCCGCGATCTTCGCCAGCCACGCAGCCACGTGGGACGGCCAGCTGGGCAGCATCGCGCCGTCCGTCCCACCGCGTCCCGTCTCGGCTCGCCTCGGCTCGCCTCGGCTCGGTTTGCCTTCGCGCCGCGCCCGCGCGTCTGCAGATTCTCGTCTGCCTGCCTTCTCGTCGCGCTCTTCGCCGTGTCGCCGTTCTCGCGGCGCTCTCGGCCCTGCCCCGGGCCCCGGCTCGCGCCTCCCACCCACCCACGCTCGCTCGCTCGCTCGCGCCGCGCTCGCTTGCTCGCCAGCACGCGCCGCCGCTCGCGCGGGCCCGCTGCCGCCGCCCGCGCGGGCGCCGCGCGCGCTCCGTGCCGGGCGCGTAGCGCCTTTGCATCGCGCAGCTCGCTCGCCAAGGCATGCTGCTCTAGCTACTAGGCTAGTAGCCGAGGCTAGAGCTCGCTTGCGGCGGGTCACGGTCACGGTCACAGGCACGGGCACGGGCACGGGCGGATCGCCGCGCTTCAACTTGAAGTCGTTCGGGTCCGAGTCGCTCGCGAAGGCTTGCTCGCTTCCGAGCCACGGTCGAATCGCCGCGCTTGCGGCGGCTTGTTCGAGTTGGCTCCGAATCGACCGAATCGAAGCCCGGCCGGCGGTGTTCTGCCGGTAGTGGTATGGAACCAGTACCACGTGCCTCGCCGGCCAGCTCGGCCTGCTTGGGGGAACGAACAAGGCGTGGCTTCGTAGCCTGGCAGCAGCAAGCCAACTCTGAAGCGGTCCACGACGCACGTCCCGGGGCCTGGAGTTGGGTGAGCTCACGGTGGTGCTCGCCAACTTGCGCAAAGCATGCGTGAGTGCAGTCCTTGAAACCCGGACGAGGACCGTGACTTCGACGAGGAGGAGGAGGAAAAAGGCTCGAGGAGGTCAGAACCTCGCCGCTCGTGGCGATGCGACAGTCAGGATCAGAACCTCGCCGCTCGTGGAGATGCGGCAGTCAGGGTCAGGGGCTGCGCCGCGCTCAGGATAGCCTCCAAAGAGATGAACGTGCCACGGGCCTGATGGTTGATCGTGTGTTTAGTTTACCAGCCAGAGTGTTCAAACACGGCCTCCACGGAGCTGCGTCCGGTTTGTTTTGGTTCTTCGTTGCAGTTGTGACCCAGCGGCACACCACTGCAAGCCTTTTGCAAAATTGGCTTTTGCAGAATTGGCCCGCGCGCAGCCAAGGATAGTCCTTGCAAACAGTGCGCATAAACGGCGACCGTGCCGGCAAGGCAGGCATTGCAAAGTGCAGCGAAGCTGGATTGGCACACGAGCAACGTCCAACCTCGAGGGGGTACCGTGGTTGGCCTCAAAAAAGACGTTTCGTTGATTTATGAGAATACCGCGTCCCTCGACACAGGCGCCCTGTCTCTTCCGTTGCAAGCCTTGGCGCAACGCCCAATGCGCAATTGCGTCGTCACCGCTGTTAATCTTAAGCTGATGCAGAGACGGTGGTCCTGCAGGGCAGACAGAGAGGGGTGGCTCAGGTGCGCTTGGCGTCGCTGAGCATGGGGGCACCAACGACGTCGGAAAAGGCGTCAGCAACCTTGCAGACGGGGAGACCGGCGGTGCGCATCTCGGAGATGAACTTTTCGCCCTCGGCCTCGAAGCCGACGACGGAGCTGCAGCCGTCCTCGAGCAGGACGAGGCGGTGGCGCTCGGCCTCGGGCCAGTGCGCGACAATGTCGCGCGTGGTGAAGTTGACGCAGTGGGACTTGGCCTGGCCACAGATCAGCACGCGGTCATGCATCCTGAGAGAGTCGATGAGGCCGGTGTTGAGCTTGGTATGGGGGTCGTCGTCGCGCGGCACCTCGGCCTCGACGGCGGAGTAGTGCTCCGTGTAGCTGTTGTTGCCCTTAATAACAAACTCGACGCAGTTCTTGGCATGATTCTCCCAGGCGTCGAGCGCCTCGCGAATGGTATCGTGCACCGCGTGGCCCTTGCTGCCAATGAGGCAGTGCTCCGGCCAGATGGTGAGCGTGAAGCGTCCGTTGGCCTCGAGCTTGGTTACGTAGTGCATGCACCACTCCTTGAGCCCTGGCTCGCTGCGCGTCGGCTTCCATACGCCGTCCGTAAGATCCTGCGCGGAGATGCTCGTGAACGGCGCCGGGTGCTCGCCGTTCTCGTTGACCCAGAAGATCGGGTGTGCGATGTGGTATCTGGCGTGCGTGTCCAGCGTCACGTAAATCTCCGTGATGTCGCTCAGGTTGTCGAGGATGAGGCTCCTGATTCGCTCTGCGTCCGCGCCCGCCGCCGGGATGCCCAGGCTGCCGTTTGGGTGGAAGTCATTCTGCGGGTCCACAATGAGCAGGCAGGTCCCACCTCGCTGCGTCGGCACGTTGCGCACGTACGCAAACGTCATTGCGTCCGTGGGTCTTTGCGGGAACAGGCACGACCACAGGCTCATCCACGCGACCTCGCGCGCCTCGCCCGTCACGCGCCTCGCCCTCTCGCCCGCCTCGCGCAGCCGCAGCGCTCCGCTGCGCGCCGCGCCGCCCTGGCCGTCCTCGCGCCGCCCGCCCGCGGCCCCGCCCCGCCTCCAGCCCGCGCCCAGCCGCGCGCGCGCCTCCGCTGCCAGCGCGCGCGCCCGCCGCGCCGCGCCGCCGCCCTCCGCGCCCGCGCCCTCGCCCGCGCCCGCGCCCGCGCCGCCCGCCCGCGTTTTGATTGTGCCTCCGCGCTTGGCTTGCACACCCACCGGTCGCCGGCCCGTTCGCACCGTGCACGACTCCGCGCGGCGCCGCGTGCCGAGCCGAGCCGCGCGCGCGCTCACGCTCCCGCGCCGCGCGCCGCGCCGGGGCCGGCCGTCTGCGCCGCGGCGCCCCCTCCCCCCTCCGCGCGGCCTCGCGCTGCGCCGCCTCCGGCCGCCGACCGCCCCCGCGAGCGAGGCGCGCCGCGCGTGCCGCTGTGCAGCAGATAACAACACCTCCAACTCAGTCGAGTTCGGGCTTTGCTTGCTCGCTCGCCGAGGCGAGGCGAGCGAGCCCGAGAAGAACCGCGTGGAGGCGGCCGCCCAGGCCGTCTGCCACCTGGCCGCTGCCGGGGCGACTCGAGTCCAGCCGAGGCCGGCCTGGCGAGAGCGGCGACGGCGGCGACGGAGCGGAGCCAAGGTTTTGCCGCCGCTGGCCTGGCCGCCACCACGTGCTGGCGCGTGCACTGCAGCACTGGGCGAGCGTAGCTCGTAGCGTGCCGGAGCGTTCTCAGAGACTGCTCGACGCCGAGGCGACCGCGTGCCGCGACCGCTGCACGAGCCAGCCTGGGCAAGTGCTGCTGCGCTGGCTCGGCCCGAGAGCGGCCTCTTTGTCGTGGTCAAAGGCCCGCAGTGCCGGACGCGACGACGAATCAGATGTGACGTTCTTCGACCTTGCCCGGCTCACTGTCAGAGCATGAGACGCGCGCAGCCACAAAACCAAGCGCCGCGGACTCGGAGCGAGCGAACTTGAAGAGGTCCGAGAGGAGAACCCCAGCTGGGCTGGCTGGGCGCAGCCTGGCGCGTGTCGCCTAGGCTAGCTGGTTTCGTTGAGCAAGCGTGACCCAGGCTGGCGACTCGGACGCACGGGCCTCTGGGCGAGCGGTGGAGAGCGGGGGCGAGCTGCGCACTGCGCACCAGGCTCTTACATGCGTTCCGCTGCCAGCGCCGCGTGCCCCGTCTGTAGGCTCCCCTGCACCACGCGCTGTGCAGAGCCTGATGATGTGAGCGCTGCGGCTGGAGAGCGCCGTGGAGCGCCAAGCGTCCAAGCGCGCCGCAGCGCGCCGCAGCGCGCCCCTCGCACCGTTCTCAGATCTGGAGTCGGAGAACGGAGGCGCAGGCGCCCGCCGCCCGCCGCCACGCCCCCGAGCCGTCCCGCCACCGGCCACCACCGCTAGCAGTGCACAGCCCAATGAGAGCGCAACCCCTTGCGGCTCGAGGAGCCCGGCGCTCGCTATACGTCTGGCGCACTGACAGGTGTCGCAAAAGGTCTACACGAAGCCTCCTCCCCCAAAACTGTAAGCTTTTACAGTTAGAACGACCCGGGGACGAGGCCGACTCGCCGACTCGGCCGACTCGCGCCGACTCGTCGACTCGCTCTCGGACTCTTATCCTTTTCGCTTGTGGCGGCGCCTTGCAGCGTGGTGCCAGCCAGTGATGGCGCCACTGCTCGCGGCGCCCGTGTCCGCGGCATCACCGCGTGCCCCATGCGTCGGCTGCGCACCCGGGTCCTCGAGGGCTCAACGGCTCAATCCCGTTCTCTGTGCACGTGCTCACTGTCAATGAGTTTGGCTTGCGTGGCGCCGCTTGGCTCGCCTGGCTCCGAGTCGGCGGCCAGGCGACTTGAATCCGCCTGACTGGCTGCGAGCGTAAAGGCGAGGCACGCGGCAGACTCGGACGCAGCAGCAAGCAAGCCGAGAAGGGCGTCGATCAAGCAGGCCGCGAGAAAAGCCCGGCGTCGAGCGCGTACGCGCCATGACGAGCAAGGGCACGGTGGCGCTGCGCGGCGGCAAGGCCATCTACGGCCCCAACACACTGACGGGCAACTGGGTGGAGGACCGCGTGACGGGTCCGAGCACGACTTTCGTGGAGCGGCCCGGCTTCGAGACGACCAAGGGGTCCGCGGAGCTGGAGGGCGCCAAGAAGACGCGCAGGGCGTTCGGGCTCACGCTCGAGACCGAGTCCAAGTATGAGTCGCCCCTGAGCCTGGTCACGTACCAGGATCCAGCCAAGCTCGACAAGCCCGCCAGCATCGCGCAGCTCGCCTACGATCCGGCCAACCACGCGACCTTCCAGGCGCAATTTGGCTCGCATTTCCCGCTGCGCTCCGTGCACCGCACGCGCGCCGACCTGGACGAGTACCGCGCACACTGGTCCATGGACCGCGAGACGCGCGAGCGCCGCTTTATGACCGAGAACAAGATCAGCAACAACGCCGCAAATGACTCGCAGTACCGCCTGCCGGCGACGCGCGACCTGCCCAACGTCCCGGTGCCCGTGCGCAACCTGCGCGCAGCCATCCTCGACATGCACGGCACGCACGCCATGCACCTCCTGCACCGTGTCTTCCTTGCCTACGACGCAGACGCCTCCGGCACGCTCTCGCGCGCCGAGCTGCTGGACCTGCTCGCCGACCTCGGCCAGCGCCTCACGCCGGACGACTTCGAGGTCGTCTGGGAGCACTTCGACAAAGACGGCTCCGGCGCTATCGACCACCTCGAATTCGAGCGTGCGCTCTGCGGCCCGCTCCCCGCGCCGCGCCACGCCATGGTCACCGACCTCCTCGCCACTCTCCTTGCCGGCATCCCTGGGCCCTTCACGCTCCAGGCCGTGCTTGACCGCTTCGTGCTGCAGCCGCGCGGCCTGCGGCACTCCGAGCACCTGGACGTTGTCGCCGAGGAGTTTGCGCACCAGTGGGCCGCTTTCGCGCCCTCTGACATCCTTGAAGAGGCCGACTTTATCGCCTACTTCGTCCGCCTCTCGCCCGCCGTTCTGGACGACGGCGAGTTCGCCGCCATTGTCGGTTCCTCCTTCCGCCTCTAATTAGAACTGATGTAAACCTTGTCCATTTCCTCTCTTCCTCGGCAAGCACCTCCAAGTCCCTGACTTGCAAAGTCCACCAGTGCGATGTTCGTGCACGTCCTGCTTCAAAAATCGTGTTGTTACTGCGATCCTGTGCTCAGGATCCTTGTTCATTTCGCACAGCTGGCACGCCGAGCTCAAACAGCCTTGAAAAGCGCGTAACTGCGATCTTGTGCTCAGGATCCTTGCTCTTTTCGCACAGCTCGCACGCCGGGCTCAAACAGCCAACAAGCCTGCTGCAATCGGACTCGTTTGCTTCGTCTTGGAAAGATTCTGATGAGGGAATTGCTGGCCGTGACCTGTTGGCTCGCGGCCACCACGATCGTCTCTTTTCCTGACACGCGGCATCACACAACTTGAAGACCGCGATAAGCAACTCTTGTTTGGCCTGCTGCTTGGCCTGCTGCTGCTGGTTTCCCTCCTCACTGGCACCGCGCAGCTGAGCGCCCTCCGAGTCGGGCCGGGCCTCACCGAGGTCGACGGCTGGACCCAAAAGCAAAACCCAAACGCGACGCCGCCCGACCCGCGAGCATCGGCGGCGCCCTCCCCGCCGCGCGGCGCGAGGTAGGCGGAGGCGCAGCGCGGCCGGCGGCCTCCTTGTTCTCGCACGAGCGAGCGAGCGAGCGAGCGAGCGAGCGAGCGAGCGAGCGCGCAGTTGGGCACGGCGGAAGGCATGTCGGGCGAGAGCCGCGAGACGACGGCGCCTGCGCCGGCTGCGCCGCCGCAGCTGCCGCCGTCGGAGGCGCTGGAGGGCATGGCGCTGGGAGAGGATACCGGCCGCGTGTGGACGCGCGAGGAGGCCGTGGCCCGCGACCGCGAAGAGCTGCGCGAAGTCATCCACGCGCACCACCTGCTGACGTTCACGGAGGACTTCGCGAAGCTGGCCTGCCACAAGACGGCGTACCGGCGGCTAACGCTGCACGTGCAGTTCACGGAACGGTACCCGCAGGAGCCGCTGCACGTGGAGGTGTCGAGCGAGCCCCTGCCGGACAAGCTGGTGGACAAGCTGCAGTCCATGTTCCGGGAAAAGCTCGCGGCGCCGGCGGCTGAGGGCGGCCTGGGCACCTCGGGGCGACCGCACGTCGCGGCCTTTTATGCCTATGTGGACGAGATTGTGCACGAGAACCAGCTGCTGTGGGCCACGCCCGAGGTGCGGCAAACGCTGGCGCTCGCCAAGGAGGAGCCGAGCTTCACGGTGGCGGTCAACGACCAGGAGGGCACGCTCAAGATCAAGGCCACCTGCGGCAAGTACATGATGCGCGCCGTCGTGACGGTGCCGGAGGAGTATCCGGCGACGCCGCTTGAGGTAGAGATTCCCAAGTGCAGCATGCCGGCCTCCGTCTTCACGGTGTTTCTGCTGCAGTCGCGCGAGATCGCACGCAAGTGCTCCATTGGCATTTCCGTGGAGCGCGCCGTGCAGCAGTCAACGACCGTGGTGGTGGAGCGTCTCATCGCGCCGCCGCGCAGCGCCGGGTCCGCAGGTGCGGCCGGGCGGCCCGTGAAGATGACTGCGGCGCACCTCAAGGACATCAAACAAGACGTGGATTTTCTGAAGAAGGCCACGGACTTGCGACAGGTCAACGCGTCCTACAACAAGCAGCTGCACATCTTTGAACACAGTACCAAGGTGCGCCGCGCCGCTCGCCGCGAGCTGCGCAAGCTCACCAAGCAGGAGTTCGAGAAGGAGCGCCTGCGCGAGGAGAAGGAGGCCGCTGAGGCTGAGGCCGAGCAGCTACGCGAGTGGCGCCGCGTCACCGGCAACGAGGACATCGGCCCGCAGCGCTGTATCCGCGCCGTTGTGCACTTCCTCACGCACGACTTCATCTTCCGCCTGCCGCTCGAGACCTCGCCCATCTCCGGCAAGCCCATCTTCCCGCCTGACCCAGCAGAAGCACAGGATGCCATCGCGCGCCGCAAGATGAGCCGCCCCACGCGCACGCCTTCCTGCGGCTGCTGGTGGATCTTTTCCGAGCTCAAGGAGTTCATGGAGACCCCACCTTTTCCCAAGCCGTGCCCCCGCGCGCGCTGCCACGGCGCCATTGTTGAGCACCCGGACTTTGAAAGCGACCCCGCGAAACGCGAGCTCGCCTACTCGAAGCGCCAGGCTGCCAAGCGCGAGCTTGAGGAGGTAGAGGACTTTCTCGGCATGTGATCATGATGCATGCCAGCTGCTCATCCGGGGCCACGCAAAGGGCCAGCCTATCTGCGGCTGTTGCTCCCCAGGTCTCCACCAAGGCAAGCGCTGCGCACTTGGGATGATAGACGTTGACGCATGTGGCTCAGGCCTGCGCGAGCCTCAAGCCTGCGTGGGCCAGAAGCCCCCTTTTATTTGCCAGATCTCACATTCCTTTTATTTGCCCTTTTTATTTTCGTTCTTTTTGCTTTTGACTCGTTCACATGCACTCGACAGATTTAGGTCATTCGTTCCTTCATCCGGTCGGTCAAACATGGCAGGATTGCCTCGTTCTGCTCGCAGTGCTCTGCTCTCTCTCTCTCTCTCTCTTTGAGTTTCGCAGCCCGCTGCCACTGTGCACACACAAAAAGTCCACGCAGCATGCCTCTCGATGCGGTCCGGTGCGGACCCGGACCTCCACTGCAGTGCAGTGCAGTGCAGTGCAGTGCACGCGGGCGGAGACAGAAGGAGAGAGGCAGACCTCAATCAAGAAGACGAAGAAGCAGAGGAGAGCTTCTTGGTGGCCGACTTGTCCGGCGCCGAGGAGGCCGCCTTGCGGCGCGGGCTGGAGCGCGGCAGGTTGCTCTGCAGCCAGGGGTGGTCGAGGCAGTCGGCCGCAGAGGAGCGCTTCTTGGGGTTGAACTCGAGCATGCCACGCAGAAAAGAGGCGAACTCGGCTGCGGACTCCTTGCTAAAGTCATACTTGTCGCGCAGGACCTTTTCCATGGGCCACATGTTCAGACTGTGGATGTGGCGCAGCTGCGCCTTCTTGTTAAAGAAGCGCTTGGAGTGCTTGCCGGAGAGCGCGAAATTCTTGGGCATGTTGCCGATAAGCTCGATCATGAGCGCCAGGTGGTCCTCGTCACGCTCGTAGTTGCCGCCAGACTTGGGCTCGAAGAGGAGGTCGCCCGTGGCGAGCTCAAAGACAACGCAGGCGAGCGACCAAATGTCGGCGGAAGTGTCATAGTTGGCGCCAATGATGACCTCGGGCGAGCGGTACTGGCGCGTCTGGATGTCCTCAGAAAAGTGCTCGTCGGTCCAGCAGGCGTTGCCCAAGTCGACGACCTTGACAACGATATCGGCGGGCTCCTTGCTGTCAAGGCGCTGCGCCTGCAGGCCGACCTCTCGGATGCCGAGCGCCGAGGGCGGACGGCGCGCGCCGGCCTTGGACTTGGGTCCTGTGCGCCGCCCCGATCCTGGGCTCGCCGGCGCCGAGGTGTTGGGCGCTAGCCCGTTGCCCGGGTCACCGTGCGAGTGCGTGGAACGCATGCTGACGCTGCGCTGCTTGGGCGTCGGCTTGTAGCTCTTGCTGCGCAGCGCAGCCTCGGCGCCAGAGGCGCCGCCCGCCACCGGCAGGCTCGTGGTCACGTGCAACGGCACGGGCGCGTCGAGGTCGTCCTCGTCGATTGCCGTGGCGTTGTCGGTGTCAATGTCGTCCAAAGCGTCGCCGTCCGCCTCGGTCATCTCGGCGGCCAGGTCCAGCACCATCTTGCGCTGCTCCATGGCCGAGGCGGCGTAGGGCGGCGCAACGCCAAAGTTGACGAGGCGGTTGCGAAGCGGACGCAGCGTGGGCGCGCGCACGTGCACGCCCTTGATGAGGCCGGCGAGCTCGCGGGGACGCTCGTCGCCCAGGTTGGATCGGAAGTGCTTGGCCATGACGCGCATCAGCGTCGGGTTGCCCAGCAGCGCGCCCGGGTCCGTGGCGCCGGTCGCGTAGTCGCCGGCGATGCGCGCCGCCAGGTTCTCCTCGGTGATGAGGTCGATTGGGAGCGGCGGGCAGCAGATGAAGGTCACCTCGAGTTCGCTCAGGCTCTCCAAGGCCCCAAGCGTGGACTCCAGGCAGTCCTCGTCGCACAGCACGTTCCACTCGCAGGCCTGGCGGTCCGGCTGCCACTGCATGTCGGCTTCGGGCCAGCCCATGACGGCAAACCCGTGCCGCAGCGTGCCGTAGGTGAGCTGCGAGACGTCGTGCTTAATTTGGCCACTGCCCTGCAGCATGACGCGGCCCTTTTCTACAACCTTGCGGGACCTGCTCTCGCACAGCACGAGGTCCCACTTGGCGAGCGCGCGCACGTCTTCGTCCAGGCCAACGTCCATCTCCAGGCTGGACAGGCCGCGCGGCAGGTCGGACGGCTTGCCAAAGGCGCGCTCCACCGCCTTGTACGGCGCGGCAAAGCTCACCGTGCACGGCTTGCGCAGGTCTGTCAGGGGCGGATCGACTACTTCATCCTCGGGCACCAGCACGAAGCTGCGTCGACGCTGCGCCTTGAGCTGGCGCGGCGTGGGCGGCGCGGCCTGGAAGTTGCCCACCACGAGGTGATCGTACCAAAGCCGCACGCCGTTGTCCTCGTTCGGGTCCAAGGGCCGCCGCCGCAGCCGCCGCCGCAGCGAGCTCGGTGCACCCGGCGGCACGGGAGGCTGGCCGAACGCCTGCGCGCCGCTGCTGGCGCCGTTCGCCTTGACGGTAAAGGGGCCGCCGGACCGCGCACGCGCGCCGGTGCTGGTGCGCGCGGCGAGCTCCGCGTGTAGGGCCGCGACGCGGGCAACGCCCGGCGCTGGCCCGTTCGCGTCGCCGTCACCGTCGTATTCGTCTTCGTCGGCCGCGCCGGTTCTACCGCTTCCGCCCGCCGTACCGGACTCTGCGGCGACCGCGGCGGCCGCGGCCGCCGCCTGCTGCGCGAGCTCGTCGCGCTCGCGCTCAAGCCGCTTGAGCTTCTTCTTCCACTTGCGGTTGTCGTCAGGTTTGGGGTTGTCGGCCAACTTGCGCTCGACCTCTGCAATTTGACCCGAAAGCGCAGCGCGCCGCGCCGCGGTGCGCGAGGCGAGCGCCGCGGCGGCCGCGGCGTTGCCACTAACGACGCGCGCGCGGCCCGCGTACTTGGCGTTCTTCCCGTCGCCCAGCGTCTTGGCCTCGCAGGCACGCGCGTAGGCGCGAAGCGAGGGCAGCGAGGGCAGCAGGTCGTCCACGGTCTCGCCGTGCAGGCCGGCAATGAGCACATTCTCCGGCTTGAGGTCGGTGTGGATAATTTTGCAGTCCTGGTGCAGAAAGTGCAGCGCCACGCACATCTGGTAGGTGATCTGGCGCACCAGGTGCAGTGGGATGCCTTGGTACTTGTAGTGCTTGATGAGCGTGAGCAAGTTATCGCCGAGCACCTCGAAAACCATGCACATGTGCAAGCCGTGCGGGCCCTCGTGCTCGAAGCTGTCGAGCAGCTGCACCACATAGACCTCGTCGCTCCGTGGCGCGCCCGTCTTGGGGTCGCGCGCCTTGTTGGCGATGGTCTTGAGCAGCTTGATCTCGTCCAGCGCCGCGTCCCGGTAAGAGCGCGCGCTCTTCTGCACCTTCATGGCCGCGTATCGCTCGTCCTTGCGGTCGAAGACGAGCCACACCGTCGAGAAGTGGCCCCAGCCCAGCTTCTCCTCCACCTCGAACCGCTTGTTGAAAACGTCGCCCACCGCCACCCTGTGGTACCCTCCCTGTCGGTACCCTTCGCTGCCCTCGTCCTCGTCGTCGGAGTAGTCCTCGTTGCTGCCGCCGTCCTCGTCGTCCTCGTCGTCCTCGTCATCATCGTCGTCGTCATCATCCCCATCGCCGCCGCTGCTCTTCTTCTTGGCGCTGCCGCGGCCGCCGGCCTTGCCGCGGCCGCCGCCGCCGCCGCCGCTGTGCTCCACGTCCTCGCTCTCGTCGTCCTCGTCGTCCTCCTCGCCGCCGTCCTCCGTCTCGTCGCCGTCCTGCGCGTCGCTGGGCGGGCCGAGCAGGTCCTCCTCGTCGTCCTCCTCGTCCTCGCCCTTGCCGCCGCCCTTGCCGCTCTTGCCGCCGTTTCCGTTGCCGCCGCCGAGCCCGTCGCCCAGCATCGCCGCCTTGGCGTTGGCGCTCAGGACGCCGGCCATGGCAACGGCGCCGGCCTGTCCGCGTGCGCCCGCCGCGCCGCCGCGCGCCGCCGCCGCGGGTGCGGGCGCGGGTGCGCCGCGCGCCGCGCCGCGCGCCGCGCCGCTGCCGCCGCCGCCGCGCGCCGCGCCGCCGCTGACGCCGCCGCGCGCCCCGGCGGTGAGGCTGCCCACGGGTATGGCTCTGGAGATGGAGGCGCGCTTCTCCTTGCGCGTGAGGAGTTTCGACGAGGCCGAGGCAGCCGAGGGGGCGGCAGCGTCCGGGCCCAGGCCCAGGCCCAGGCCCCGGCCGAGGTCGAGGCTGACGTGCAGGTCGCCCGGCTTGGGGTCGCCCCCGCGCGCCACGCCGCGCAGTGAGCGCGTCGAGTCGTTGAGCTCGCGGAACTTCTTGAGCGTGGCCGAGGTCGACTTGCCGCGCGCAGCCGGCGTGGCCTGGGCGCCCGCCGACGCCGACGCCGACGCGTCGCGCGAGGCCCAGGACTTCTTGCGCGCGCTGCGCTGCGCGCTGCTGCTGCTGCTGCCGACGCTGCCGACGCTGCTGCTGCTGCTGCTGCTGCTGCTGCCGACACCGCCGCCGCCGCCGCCAGTCCCAGCCTTGCCGGTCGCCGGCGCGCTCGACACGGACGCCGTCGACGCCTTGCCGGCGCCGGCGCCGGCGGCCAGCACGGACTCGGTCGTGGATCTCCGCGACAGCTTGCCGCTGCGCGTGCCCGCGCTCGCCTTGCGGGCAGATTGCGAGCCCGCGCCGCCGTCCTGCGTGCTCCACGCCAGCTGCACCACGGGCACCTCGCCCACGTCCGAGCTCGACCTGCGCATGCTCGCCCGCTTCTTCCCGTTGCTGGTGCCGAGCGGCTGCGGCTGCGGCAGCGACTGCGTCTGCATCAGCTTCGCGCCCCCCGCTCTGGCCCCGAGCTCCTGCTGCTGCAGCTGCAGCGCCAGCTGCTGCTCCTGCAGCGCGTGCACCTGCGGCTGCGCCGCCTCCTCGCCCTTGCGCCGCGCGCTCTTGCGCTTCGCGCTGGAGGCGGCCGCGGCGTGCGCGGACGACATCTCGCCGTCCTTCCACGCACCGCGCCGCGCCCGCCCGCCCGCGGCTCGCGCCGCGGGCGCGCCGCGGGCGCGCGCCCGCCGCCGCGGCCCTGATGCCCGCGGGCCCGCCGCGCGCCGCGCCGCCGGCCGCCGCCGGCCGCCGGCTGCGCCGGCCTGCGCCGCGCCGCGCGCGCCGCGCCGCGCCGCGCCGCCGCCGCGCCGCCGCCTGCCGCGCCGCTGCGCTCTGCCGCGCTCTGCCGCGCGCGCCGCGCCCGCGCCGCGCCGCGCGGGCGTTGCGCGCCGCGCGACCCGAGCGCCGCCGCCTGCGCGCGCAAGAGGGCCGCGGCCCTTGCGCGCCGCTTTGCGCCACTTGCGCGCGCGCGGCCGCCACTTGCGCGCGCGCCGCCGCCACTTGCGCGCCGCCGCTGCAAGTGCGCCCGGCGCCGCGCGCCAGTTGCGCGCCCGCGAGCGCGGCCGCCGCCGGCGCCGCCACTTGCGCCGCCGCGCCGCCACTTGCGCTGCCGCGAGCGCCACTTGCGCCGCGCCAACGCCGCACTTGCGCGCGCCAAAGCCGCCTTGCGCCCGCGCGGGGCGCCCGCGCGCCGCCCGCAACTGCCCGCGCGCCGCGTCCGCTGGCCGCCGCGCGCCCGCGGGAGCACCGCGCGCCCGCACCGGACCGCGCGCCGCTCTGCGCCTTAATTTCCTCCCCCCCCTACCTGCGCCGCGCCTGCGCGCCGCCCGTCGCCGCCGCCCCCGCGCGACCAGCGCCGCCCCCCCCAGCTGCGCGCGCCGCAGAGAACACCCCGAGTGGAACGCCGCTCCCCGCGTTACCGCCCACTCCGCGAGGCGCTCTGGCGCTCTGGCGCAGCCGCGCAGCGCCGCCAGCGCCGGCACCGCCGGCGCCTTCGCGACGGCAGCGACGGCCAGGCGCGGCCGGCTCGGCTCGGCTCGGCTCGGCTCGCGTGTGTGCGGGGCTGTTCGCGATCCTGCCGGTGCCTTCAAGCTGGCCGTGGATCGGATCGTCGGTGGCAGCCAGCTCGACACCGTGGATCATCATGAACAGCCGTGCCGCCACCGCGACGGTGGCACGGTGCCTCTTCTTGAATGGGGGCTCTTGGGCCCGCCGCCGAGCGAGCGCGCCGACCCCACCTCGCGCACGCCGCCCCGCGCCGCCGCGCCGCGACTCGGCCTCGGAGGCGCGCGCCACGCCGCCCGCGCTCGGCGAGGACCACTCACTAGGATTTTTCCCTTCGCTCCCCGGGGCCGGGGCGCGTGGCGGCCGGCCTGAGGTGAATGACAGGGAGCCCTGGCAGTGCGAGGGCGAGGCGGACAGCGAGACGAGGAGGCGGGGAGGCGTGGCAAGGGCAAGGCAAGGGCAAGCCAAAGGTGAGACGACACGAGTCGAAGCGATGAGCTCAAGGTTCAATGTGGTAATCAGGACGAACGAGACGAAGCGAGGTATCGCGAAGAGCACAAGCCAGGGCCCGCCAGGGCCAGCACAACGCAGAGAGGAGAGGAATGATGAAGCACAGAGAGCGCTCAATCCGTGGCCGACGACCCGCCAAGTGCACTTGACGCTCGCTCGCACGCGCACGGGCTCTGTTCGTACGCTCTTCCTCGCACGCTCTGTTTGACGCGCCAGAGATTAGGACGAATCAAACGAAGCTAGGTCTCGCGAAGGGCACAAGGCATGGCCCTGGCGCGAGGTCTCGCGAAGAGCACAAGGGATGACTCTGGCGAGAGAAGATCTCGCACAAGGCATGGCCCTGGCGCGAGAAGATCTCGCACAAGGCATGGCCCTGGCGCGAGATCTCGCACAAGGCATGGCCCTGGCGCGAGAAGATCTCGCACAAGGCATGGCCCTGGCGCGAGAAGATCTCGCACAAGGCATGGCCCTGGCGCGAGAAGATCTCGCACAAGGCATGGCCCTGGCGCGAGATCTCGCGAAGAGCACAGCACAACGCAGAGAAAAAGAGAAACGAAATCAATGATGCACAGTGAGCGCTCCATCCGTGGCCGACGACCTGCGAAGTGCTCTTGACGCTCGCAACAAAACCAATGATGCACAGAGGGCGCTCGATCCGTGGCAGACGACCCGCCAAGTGCTCTTGACGCCCGCAACAAGATCAATGATGCACAGAGAGCGCTCGATCCGAGGACGACGAGGTGCTCGCGCGGACACGCACACAGGCTCAGGTTCGTAGGCACAGCACAGCTTCAAGGTCACTTCGTGCCGGGCTTGACAGGCGGCTCCCAGCCGTCCGGCACGGTGGACCAACGCACGTTCTGCATGGAGGGCGCGCTGTCGATGGCCTCGCGCAGGTCGCTGGTCTGCTGGAGCGCCGAGGCCGCCTTGGGGTAGCTGCACTTGGCCGCCTTGGCCACCAAGTGCGGCCGCCAAGGCTCGTCGACGAGCGAGTCCCAGCCGGCGGCCTCGGCGTGCTCCAGGCAGGCATCCAGCGACCTCTTCTTGCCGTCCTGCAGGTACTCGTTGCCGGCCACGACCGCCAGCACCTTCTCGGCCAGCGAGTGGATGCGCTCCGCGCCGTCCGGGTCAATCTCGGCCATCTCCTCCGCGAACGCCAAGTACCGGTCGATGTCCTTGCGCATGTCCTTCCACTCCGCCTTGCTCACCAGCTGCTGGTGGTGCGTCTGCGTGAACAGGAGCCGCACCCTGTAGTCCAGCTTGCCCAGCGCCGCCAGCACGCCCTCCACCGTCATCTCCGCGCCCTCATCCTCCCCGTCCTCGTTCTCCAGCTCCGGCGCCAGCACCGGCGCGGCCACCGCGCCGTCGCCGTCCGCCTGCTCCAGAACCTTGGTGCTCAGGTCCATCCTTGTGCTTGTGCAGCGCGCGCGACTCGGAGCCGCGGGGCCGTGCTCCTTCCCTCGCTCGCCTCCGTCGCGCGGCCTCGCCCCGCCTCGCCCGCCTGGCCCCGCCCGCGCCGGCTCGCTCCCTCGCCGCCCGTCGCTGCCGCCGCCGCGCTCTTCGCCTGCCGCCCGCGCTGCCTGCCGCGCTGCGCTTGCGGGTTTGCCGCGCGCGCGCCGGCCGGGCTCGGGCTCCGAGGTTAGCGGCGGCCGCGCATGGCACGCGCACCAACTTGGCACGCCGCAGCTTCGTGGCATCAGGAGCACCTGCCATCACCAGCGCCGGAACTCCGACTCGACTCGACTCGACTCGACTCGACGGCGCTGCCAGTGCAGTCCGGGCGGGCTCCGAGGTCAAGCTCGAGTTCTCTGTATCGATCAGCGCGTCGCCAGCATCTCGTTGCGGGAGCGTCGCAGCAAACAGGCAGGCAGGCAGAGTCAGGTGGTCAACAGCCGTGAATCCTGCCGCTCACTGCACTGCAGCCCTCCAGGGGCAAGGAGTTTGGGCATTGAGTTGGGCATCTCCAAGCCAGCGCCGGCCAGCACGGGTGACGTCCTCGTCCTCGTCCTCCTGTTTGCATTGACGTCTGCAGCAGCGTCGTCGGCGTCGTAAGCGAGGAAATTGTTGTCAGTCTCGTGTCGCCACGCAGAGACCAGAAGTCGTTGTTTGCGACGCTGAGAGTGCGGCTTGTCGATGAGTAGCACGGGGATCTCGCGCGCGGAGCATCGCTGCACGTCAATGAGCTCAGCCAGCAAAGGGGGACTTGCTTCAGCACGAAGCTATGCAGGCACCTCCACAAAGGCGCAAAGCATGGCGTTCAAGACCGGCGGCTCTTTGTTTTGCATCCACGCTTCGGCACGCTTCGATCACTCTTGACGTTCTCTCTTCTCTCTTGACGTTCTCTCTCGACGTTCTCTCTTGACGTTCTCTCTTGACGTTCTTCCTCGACGTTCTATCTTGACGCGCCATCAATCACTGGCAGCTTTCCTTGGAACGGTTGAGGCAAATGCCCGGCAGCTGCAAGAATACCCGCTGCGGACCTTTTCGAGGCATCCGGCTATTTTGTCATGGTGCGTGGCGATCAAGCTGTTCAGTTCAGCGAGGCGTGAACCTTGCTTCATGCCTTGGACCGGTCGAACGTGCTTGAAAGGTGGCGCAACTGGCGCAACCGCCGCCGTCTTTCCATCTACTGTCATGAGAAGCTGTCAGAATGTCCGCGGCCTGGCCGACCTCGGCTCCGCGCGAACTCGCCTTCGCACAGCAGTTTGGCTGACGTCAGCATACGAAGCAAGCCAGGTCTCAACTGCGGCGACTGCAGCGAGCGGCTCGATCCAAGCGCCGCCACGCACGCCACGCTGGCGTTGTTGGCCCAGCGCTTGCCGGCCAGTCGAGCTGCTTCGTCTCATCACTGGCAGGCTTCATTCACGATTTCTGTATCGCTGTGCAGAGCAGCTGGTGCACGCATGGGCCTGCAGAGCACTGTCTGATGAGACGCAAGCGCAGGGCTGCGCGCGCCGGACGCCGCGAAGCGTCGCGAGGCGCGAGGCCGGCGAGGCGAGGCGCGAGGCCGGCGGCCGGCCGGCCGGCCGCTCGCTCGCTCGGGACTCCGAGGCGGCTGGCGGGAGGCGGAACTTGCGCCGGCGGAGGCACGGACCTGGCGTGGACTGTCCTCCCTTGCGGAGCGGACGATCGCGGGCTCGGGCGAATGCCGCACTGCGCCTGCACTGCAGCCAGGTCCTGCTCTTGCAGCCTGCCTGCCTGCCTGCCTGCCTGCCAGTGGCCTGTGCGCTTTTCCTCTTCTCGTGTTGGCCCTACGAGGCGCTGCGCAGTGCGCTGCACTGCAGCACTGGCATCACTGCGCTGCACAACTGTGCCCGCCCTGCGTGAACCGTGAACAACAACTTGAAGACGAATGCGCCGGACCAACAGCCGGCGGTGGGCCGGGCTCAAATGCTTGGCAAAACCGCAAAACAAAGGTCCCTCACGCCTGGGCTGGCCTGGCCTGGCCTGGGCTGATCAAAGCACAAGCACGCCAGCATGAAGCAGCTGGGCAGCGCAAGCGCAGGGGCGAGAGAACTGCTGTCGCTCGCCGGCACGGTGGAGCTGGAGAACCTCCAAGCGACGCTGGAGGCGTGGGTGGAGGCCAGCGCTCAGGAGGCGCCGCTGCACCGGCGCGTGGCGCTGGGCACGGGCGTGGCGCTGGCCGGGGTGCTGGCGCTGCTGTTCGGGCCAATGGTGGTGGTGGTGCCGGCGACGTACGGCGTGGGCGGCTGGGTGCTCTTCCGCCGGCAGGGCTGGCGGTTCTTCCAGGTGGGCACCGGCGGCGCGCGCTTCGTGGCGCTTAACGGTGTGGCTTGGTTTCTCTACGCGGTGGCGCTGGCGCTGCAGCTCGTGAATTTGAGCGTACACGACGCGCTGCTGGCCTTTAACGCATCGCTCGCCGCCGGCCTCTCCTTCATGCTCATGTGCGCGGCGCTGGCCGCCTACGTGGCGCCGACGCCGCCGCTTCGCAGTCCACGCAGGAGCCCGCGCAGCAGTGGTGGGAGAAGTCCCAGTAGTGGCAAGCCACACCAGCACGTGCCCGTGTACGCGCCGACGCGAGCCGAGCTGCGCGAAAAGGCTCGGGCCGTGACGGTGTCGCCCACCTTCAACGCGCACCTGCAGCGCAGCGTGCTCATGCGGGCTGGCGACGGCCGCGTTGCACTGTCCTGGTGGGTCTTCATCGGCATGCAGGTGAGCCTCGTGGCCACCGCCTACGTGCTCACCGAGGTGGCAGCGCGCCTGCCGGGCGGCAAGACCTCCGCCACAGGCGTGCCGGCGCGCATGCTAACCACAACCCTGGCCATGTGGACGCAGGGCACCACGCTGGCCACCACGCACGCGCTTGGCGGCAAGTGGCGACACATCGACTCGGCGTACGCGGCCTGGCAGCCGGGCCGCGGCGGCCGCGCCTACGTTCTGCTCCAGGTCATGGGCTGGGTATGCTTTGGCGCCAGCGTGCTGGCTGGCTTTGCTGCGCTCGCTACCCAGGCCGCGCTATTTCGCGGCCACCGCCCGCTCCTGCCGGCTTGCGCCGCGCACGCAGGTCTGCTCGGTCTCCTGGCCGAGGCGCTCATCGTCGCCTCGCTCTTTGTCTACCGCGAGCTGGAGCGGGAGCTGGAGCTGGAGCCCGCCCGCCTTCGGGTCGCCTCGCCTGGCTCTGGGTCCAGCTCTGGCAACGGCCCCGCCTCCGCCTCCGCCTCCGCCACCGCCACCACCAAGGCGCCGCTGCTGTACCGCGCCGCCTGGCACGTGGTGCGCTTGCAAATGGCGGCGCTGAACCTGGTCTTCGGACCGTGGGACCCGGTCGCCGCCACGCGCCAGCCGCGCCTGCGGGACCCGGACGCGCACCTGCGCTGCGACGAGCGCTGGGACGCCTTCATGCGCTCCTGTCCACGCACTGGCGACACCTACCTGGTCGTGGGCTGCGGCTTCCTTGGCAAGCGCATCGTTGACTGCCTGCTGGCGCGCGGCGAGACGCAGGTCCGCGTCTTCGACATCGCGCCGGCCAACCACTGGGTCGGCGACCCGCGCGTGCGCTTCATCAAGGGCGACGTCACGCGCGAGGCCGACATCGCGCCGGCTTGCGCCGGCGTGCACACCGTGTACTCCACCTTTGCCATCATCCGCTTCATGGACCGCCTCGAGCACCAGGCCTTTCTCTCCTACCACGTCAACGTCACCGGCACCGAGGTGCTCCTGGCCGCATGCCGCCAACACAGCGTGCGGCGCCTCGTCGTGACCAGTTCCTCGCACGCCACCACGGACGAGGCCTCTCTTCCACGCTTCGGCCGCGACGAGGCCGCGCCTTGGGTCACGCGTCGAACGGCGCACAACCACTACGGCTGGACCAAGGCCATCGCGGACCGCCTCGCACTCCAGGCCGACGGCGTCGCCCTGGCCGACGGCGGGAAGCTTCAAGTCGTCGTCGTGCGCCCCTGCTCCGGCATCTTCGGCGCCGACGACCGCATCTCCTTTCAGTGGATCCTCGACAAGGGCATCGCGCCCGGCGTCTCCCCGCGTGCCGTCATGGACTGGGTCCCCGTGCAGTCCGTAGTCCAGGGCCATCTGCTTGCGGAACGCGCGCTCCGCGACGGTACGCCTGGCGTCCGCGGCGAAGCCTTTTGCATCTCCAACGACGACCCGGCCACCATGGAGGACTTTTGGTGGCTCACCGCCAAGTACATTGGCTTGCTCCCGCCCGCCGCTCGCAGCCAAGTGCGCGTCGACTTCCTCTACATTCCGCAGGCGCCGCTCTGGGTCTTCGCCTACCTCGTCGAGTTCGCCGCCTGGGTCTCCGCCGGCAAGCTCTCCTTTGGCCGCGAACTTGACATGCTCACGCCTGCCATGCTCAGCACCACCGGCATGTCCTATACGTACTCCAGCGCCAAGGCGCGCCGCGTTTTGGGCTATGAGCCCGTCTTCTCTCTCGATGAAGCCATTCAGCGCGGTCTACACGAGTACATCCACTGCAAGCAGGCCGAGCAGCGCGCCAAGAAGGTTGTCGCCACGCCAGCTACGACATTGGCAGTCCTCGCTCCAGGCTCTGGTTGATCTCGCGAGACCACTTCGAGTCGTTGACAGTCTTAGTTGACTTATTTTCTCGTCATTATGATCGCCGGTTCATCATCTTGGCCGTCATCTCGGCCGTAACAGGGTCAGCGAAGCATTCTGCTGCCAGGCTCTGGTTGATCTCGGGAGACCACTTCGTGTCGTTGACAGTCTTAGTCCTAACTTATTTTCTCGTCATTATGATCGCCGGGTCATCATCTTGGCCGTCAACTCGGCCGTAACAGGGTCAGCGAAGCGTTCTGCTAGGCTCTCTTTTCCGCCATGTAGTCCGCGTGCTCGTGCACCGACCGCTGCATTGCCTCATCCACCGAATAGATTGGCTCGTAGCCCAAAACACGGCGCGCCTTGGCGCTGGACCACGAGTGGCTCAAGTCGGCAACAACTAAAGCGGCTGGGGTAAGCATGTCGAGGTCGCGCCCGAACGAGATCTTGCCTTGGGACAGCCGTTTGCAGAGCTCCAACGCGTGCGAGGCAAGCCAGAACGGGGCGCGTGGAACATGGACGAGGCGCAGCGAGACTGCACGATCCGCCGGCAGCTGTTTTGTGTAGTTCGCGATGCCCGACCAAAGGTCCCCGAGCCTCATTGGATCGACGTTAGAGATGCAGAATGCCTCGCCTCGGACGCCGGGCCGGTCCTCTTGCAGGCCGCGCTCTGCGAGGAAATGGCCCTGCACGACGCACTGCACCGGCACCACGTCCAGGTACGTATTGGCGGCAAGGAGGGTCACCACGCCGTTCTCCAGCATGCGGCGGAATGTGAAGACATCGTCAGCGCCAAAGATTTGGGAGCACGGCCGCACGGCCACCACCTGGAGCTGTCCGCCGTTGGCCAAGGCGGCGCCGTCCGCTTGGAGCGCCGCAATTTCCCCCAGCGCCTTGGTCCATCCATAGTGGCACGGGGAGTTCTCGCGCGTGACGTAGGCCGCGCTCTCGTCGCGCCCAAGGCGCGGCTGCGACGAGACGTCCTGCGCCACCAAGGATGTGCTCGTCACAACCAGTCGCTTCACGCTCTGCTCCCGACACGCCACCACGAGCGCCTCCATGCCTTTCACGTTGACCTTGTATGAGAGCGACGCTTGGAAGTCAAGGCGGTCCATGAACCGAATGATCGCGAACGTCGCGTACACCGTGTCAATGCCGGTGCACGCTGGCCCGATGTCCTCCTTACGCGTCACGTCGCCTCGCACCACCTGCACACGATCGTCGCCTTCCCAGTGTTTCACCGGCGCCAGCTCGAAGACGCGCACCCGCGTCTCGCCCCGCGCCAGCAGAGCGTCCACGATGCGTTTGCCGAGGAAGCCGCAGCCCACCACCAGGTAGCTGTCGCCGGTGCACGGGCACGTGGACCGCAAGAAGGCCTCCCACCGTTCGTGCGCCTTGGCATGCGCGTCCACGTCCTCCAGAGGTCCGTCTCGCGGCGTCTTCCTCGCCTCCTTCACCCGCTCGTCCTCCTCGTCCGACCCGAACACCGCCTTGAACCCGAGCGCCAAGACGCCGAGCGCCACGCCAACGTAGAGGTAGGCGCTGGCCATGCTGGCGGGCCCGGACAAGCACGCCACGTATTGCCGCCGGCCCGATGATTCTGGTTTGCCTTGCATGCCTTGCATGCCTCTCGCCGTGCTCTCGCGTTCATCACCGCGAGGCGGCTTGCTCGCCGGGGACCCCACCCTGAGTGGGAGACGGTACTCGGTGGTAGCTCAGTGGTACCACCCGGTCGTAGAAGAGTATGTACTATGTCCACTGGCAGTGGGTCACAATGCGAGAGCCGCGCTTGACTACGGCGCTGCTCACGATGCGACAGCCAAGGACTCCGGCCTTTGGTTGTTCCCGTTTTCCCTCTCAACTTGAACGATCAACCTGAACTTGAAGTTGACATCGCGGTACCATGGTACCCTACCACTTGGTTCATTTCCCAGACCGATCAAAGGCACGACCCTTGCCGTGGCCAGCGGCGGCTGGCTCGGACGCGTGCCACTGGAACCACGCACGCAGCAGCCCCAGGTCAGCACTGCCGGCCGCCAGGCGCAGCGACCCCGGCCAGCCAGCGCTTGTTGCAGTGCTTGCCGCGCTCTGGTCCCAGCACCACAGCGCGGCCACTGCACCACACAGTGGACCACAGCCCGCGGCGCCGGAGCCAACCGCTGGCGGCGCGTCGGCGGCGGGCGTTGGGCGCGGCGCGATCGACTCCGAGCCCAGCGCCGACTCGGAGGAGGAACGGAGAGGGCGCCGCGCGGCAGAGCCCCTCCGCCCGCGCGCACGCGGGTCCCAGCGCAGCGCGGCGAGCAGCGGCAGGCGCAGGCAGGCAGGCAGCAGGCAGGCGGCAGCGAGCGAGCGAGCGCGAGCGCGAGGAGATGCAGCAGCAGCAGCAGCAGGCGCCGCAGGGCGGCGGCGGCGGGCGCGGGCGGCGGCGCGGCGGGCGCGGGCGCGGCAAGCGGCCGGCGCAGGAGTCCGTGGAGGACGGCGAGGTGTCCGGCGCCAAGAAGAACCGGCAGGGCGGCTCGCGCGCGCCCACGCCCGTCAACGGCGGCAGCGCGGACCTGCAGCACGAGGCCGCGGCGGCGACGCCGCCGCAGGCGCCCGCGGCCGCCGCGGCCAGCAATGGCAACGGGGACGGCGCCGCGCCCAAGTCCAAGTCCAAGGCACACCTGTCGGACCAGACGTTCGCGAGCCTGGACATCTCCGCGAACGCGAAGCGCGCGCTGGCGGAGGTGCTCAAGTTCTCGCACATGACGCGCGTGCAGGCCGCGACGCTGCCGCGCATCATGCAGGGCGGCGACCTGCTGGCCAAGGCCAGGACCGGCTCCGGCAAGACTGTGGCCTTCATGCTGCCGACGATCGAGAACATCGCCAAGGCCAAGGCCCAGGGCGGCGCCCAGGGCCAGCGCCGCGGCGCCATCCAGTGCGTGGTCATCGCGCCCACGCGCGACCTGGCCATCCAGGTCTACGACGAGGCGCGCGCGCTCGCCACCTTCCACCGCGACGTGTCCATGGCCTGCATCGTGGGCGGCGTCAACAAGAACAAGGACATGCGCCGCTTCGAGACGGACATTGACATCCTGGTCGCCACGCCGGGCCGCCTCAACGACCACCTCGCCACCACGCCGGGCTTCGCGGGCCGCATGGCCGGCCTGCAGGTGCTCATCCTCGACGAGGCCGACCGCCTGCTCGACATGGGCTTCCGTCCGGACCTCGAGCGCATCCTGGGCTACCTGCCGCGCTCGCGCCAGACGCTGCTCTTCAGCGCCACCTACCCGCGCAGCCTCGAGGAGATCGTGCGCTTTGCGCTGCGCCAGGACTTTAAGCTCATCGACACCGTCGGCGAGGAGTCCACGCAGACCAACGCGCAGGTCAGCCAGGAGGCCACCGTCGTGGCGCACGAGCTCCACCCGCACGTGCTCTACTGGCTGCTGCAGGACCACATGGCCCAGCTCGGTAACACGGCCGAGGGCTACAAGGTCATGGTCTTTTTCCCCACCGCGCGCATCGTCGGCTTTTGGGCGCAGATCTTCAACAACATCGGCATGCGCGTGCTCGAGATGCACAGCCGCAAGTCCCAGGCGCAGCGCGGCAAGCTCGTCACCGAGTTCCGCTCCGGCAAGAACCTCATTATGTTCTCCAGCGACGTCTCGGCTCGCGGCCTCGACTTTGAAGGCGTCACGCTCATCTTGCAGATCGGTCTCACCGACCGCGAGCAGTACATTCACCGCCTCGGCCGCACGGCGCGCGCCGGCCACGCCGGCCAGGGCATGCTCGTGCTTGCGCCCTTTGAGGCCAAGTTCCTCAACGAGCTCCGCGACCTCCCCATTACGCGCGTTGACGGCGCTCAGCTCGAGGGCCGTGGCCCCGCCCCGCCCATCACCAAGGCGCTCCAGTCCGTGGAGCAGGACGCCTCGCTCTTCCAGGCCGCCGAGACGGCCTACCGCACCTTCCTCGGGTTTTACATCAACAAGACCAAGGCCACCGGCAAGTCGCGCTCCGAGCTCATTCAGCAGGCGAACCAGTGGTCCGCTGACATTGGCCTCACGCGTGTCCCGGAGCTCGAGGCCAAGACCGCCGGCAAGATGGGCCTCAAGGGCAGCACCGAGGTCAACATCCAGGGCAAGCGCTTCTACGACACGCCGGACACGCGCCCCATCGCTCTTGCTAACGCCCAGGCTTCTGGCGGTGGTGGTGGTGGTGGCGGCGGCCGCGGTGGTGGTGGCGGCGGCGGCGGCGGCGGCCGTGGGGGCCGTCGCGGCGGCCAGGGCCAAGGCCAGGGCGGTGGTGCCTTTGGCAGCAGCGGCAGCGGCTACGGCGGCTATGGCGGCGGCGGCGGCGGCGGCTACGGCGGCAACAGCGGCGGCGGCGGCTATGGCGGCGGCGGCGGCGGCGGCTACGGCGGCGGCGGCTACGGCGGCGGCGGCGGCGGCGGCGGTGCCTTCGGTGGTGGTCGCCGCTCTCGGGGTGGCTTCCGAGGCTAGAGCACCGAGGCTGTCCAAGCTGGTAGCTCGACGCAATAGCTCGCTACGCAGTAGCAAGCGAAAAGGCACGTCAGCAACGCCGGCTAGTAGTCATGGCTAGCATCGGCCTGTTGCTGCACGCGCCTTGAATCTTCACAAGAGTGGAGTGAAGAAAAGAAAAGAAACCAAGAGAGAGAGAGAGAGAGCCCGTGCTCCTCCCGGGTAGAGGTAGGCAGCGTCGCGGGTTCTCCATCCATTTGTAGTAGTTCTGTACCACCTCAAGTAGATGCATGTGCTGTCCAAAATCATAATCACCTTTCCCTTGCATACAGACCGGCAACCGGTTCGCGCAAGGATTCACGGCTGGGCGGCATCCTCAGTGGCTGATGGGCCGGCTTGCGAGGCCGTTGCTGCTGCAGCGAGCGCCTGGAGCTGGTTGCGGAAGGATTGTCGCATGGTCTCCTGCTCGCTACGCAGCTCGTCGAGCTCCTCCTGCGTCTCGCCAAACATCTCCAGCAAGACGTTGTGCTGCACGATCTTGTCGTCCAGCTCCTTGCGCAGGGCTTCCAACTCCTGCGAAAGCGCGCCAGCCTTGCGCGCGCGCTCTGCGACGCGAACTAACTCCTCCGAGAGCGCATCACGCGAGCGTTCCGCCGACACGAGCTGGTCCTGCAGGCTCTCGATCTGACCCTGCTTTTGCATCACCTGGGCCCGCAGCTGGTGCAAATGCAGCATGGACGGGACGCCGTGGCCCGCGCCGTCGTCCGCCGCCGCAGTGGCCTGCAGCAGCGCGCCCGGTCGGTGGCCGCTGGCGGATCCCGGCTCCGAGACCGTACTCGACCCGCTCGCGCCGGCGGCGCCGACAGCGCCCGCGCTGCCCAGGTGAAGGTCCGCCAGGATGCTCTCCTGCGTTTGCGGGCCACCAGCCGCAGAGCTAGCGGCGAGGGAGACGGCATCATCGTCCGGCAGTCCGGCGCCAAAGACCGAGTCGCCAGTGGACCGCGCCGACGTGCTGCGCTGCACGAGGCGCGATGTGCGCTGGCGCGCCTCGAGGTCCACGAGCTTGCGCTCGAGCCGCTCGCGCGCCTCCTCGTGCAGGCGCGTCACGTCGTTGACCTCCTGCTCGTGGCGCTCCTCGGCCAGCGCCATGGCGCGCCGCACCTTGGTCTCCGCCGCCTTGAGCTCCTCGATGCGGCGCGCATGCTGCTCGCGAAGCATGTCCATCTGCGCCGCGATCGCCTCCGTCTCCTTCTCGGCGGCGGCCAGGCGTTCGCGTGCGTGGCGCACCTGACCCTCCAGTCGCGACTTTTCGCCCGCGGCGCTGTCCAGGGTCGCCTGCATGTCCGCTAGTTGCAGCTGCAGCTCGCTGCGCGCCGACTCTGCCTGCTGGCGCGCGCTGCGCGCCGCCGTCTCGGCCTGCTCCGATGACAACAGCCGCGCCATAATGGACGAGTGCGCGGACTCGTACGAGTTGCGCTGCGCCTGGTTGGCCGCTTCGAGCGCCTCGATCTGCCGCAGCAGCGGCCGCGTCGCCTTGGCCGAGTTCGCCACCAGGTCCTCGTTGCGCTTCTCCGCGAACTGCAGCTGTTGCTTCAGCGACTTGATCTCCTCGCGCAGCAGCTCCTCCGTCAGCGACTGCTGCGAGCCCTGCTCCTCCAGCGCCTTTTGCATGTCCGCCACGTTCTTCTCCATGACTGACGCCACGTCGTTGCGCACCTGCGTTGAGCTGATCTGCTCCTTGAGCTGATGCCGCAGCTTCTCCTGCTCCAGCTGCGACGCGTTGAGCTCCTGCCGCACGCTCGCAGTCTCGCGCTTCTGCTCCGCCACCTCCTTCCACGCCTCGTCCAGGCTAGCTGTCAAGTTCGCAATGCGCCGCGTCTGCTCTTCCGCCTTGCTCTGCACCTCGATCAGCTTGCGCGCCGCGTCCGCGCTCGACGACGTCATTTGCGTCAGCGACGCCGCCTCCTGCGTGCGCAGCTGCTCCGCGGCAGCCAACTTGGCCTGAAGCCCCTTCACCGTCTCCTCTACTTGCTGTGTCTGCGCACGTGCGCGCTCGCACTGCTGGTCCGCGCTGCGCTTCTCCTCGCGCAGCTTCTTGATGGTCTGCTCCGCCGTGCCCAGCCGCTTCGACAGCCCCATGCCCTCCTGCATCAGCGCGTCCACCTTGGCCTCGGCTTCCTTCGCCCTGTCCTCCGCGCCACGCGCGCGCTGCTCTGCCCTCCGCAGGGCATCCTGCAGGGCGCGCTGGTTCGACTGCCCGCCCTGTGCGCGTGTCTCCACCTGCCTGGCCTTTTCCTCTGCTTCCGCCGCCCGGGCTTTCGCAGCCGCCAACTCCTCCTGTAGCGCCGTGTTCTCCGCCACCAGCGACGCGGACTGCTCCATCGTCGACTCCAGTTGCCGCTCGCGCGCCTCCAGGACCGCACGGACTCGTTGCAGCTCGGCCTTGTCTTTTTCTGATGCCAGAGCCGTAGAAGCCGACTGCGAGGACTCCATGGGCTCGTCTCGGACGAGCAAGTCGTCGTTGACAGACGGCTCGCTCTGGGCGCTTCGGTCCTCCTGGGTGGGCAGGGTGGGCGGCTGGGCCAAAATCTGGTCATCGTCTTGCGCGGGGAGATCGTTCTGGGCGGGCGAGTCTTCCTGAACAGGCGAATCATTCCGCACAGGTGAGTCAGCCTGGACAGTGGGGTCATCCTGAATGGGCGGGTCGGCCTGGACGGGTGACTCATCGCCCTGATTCTGAACAACGGAGTCTTCATGAATGAGCGCATCGTCTTGGACGGCCGCAACATGCTGCGAGGACTCGTCTTGAGCGGCCCTGGTAAGTGCCTCCTCCGCCTCCTCCTCCTCCTCCTGCGGCTGTTGCTGCTGTTGCTGCATGTCTTCCGACTGCATAGCTGCCTCTACAGCAGGTCTGCCATCTTGCCCCACATGCCCGTCTTGATCTTGCTCTCCCGCACCCTCGCTGTCAATGTCGAGGTCATCATCCTCGTCATTCCAGCCACCGGGCGAATTCTCTTGGGTGTCATTAGTGTCCTCTGTCGCAGCGGCAGCCGTGACCGAAGAGGAATGCGGTCTGGCCTCGTCTTCGTCAACCGTGTCGCCGTTTGTCTCGTGGGCCAGCTCAGTGTCTTCAATTTGCGACTTTGCATTCTCCGCATCGTTGTCTTGCACCTCGTCCAATTGCGGCTGTTCATCCTCCGCAGGCGCGGAGACGGGATCGCCGGAAAGTCCAACCTCATGCGAAGCATAATTTTCCTGCTCCTGCTCGTGCTCGTGCTCGTGCTCGTGCTCGTGCTCGTGCTCGTGCTCGTGCTCGTGCTCGTGCTCGTGCTCGTGCTCCTGTTCCTGCTCGTGCTCGTGCTCCTGCTGCGGCTCCAGCTGCTGCACGTGCTCTTGAGCGTCCGCTGTCTCGACGACCGCAACATCGGCTCCCGCTCGCTCCGGGCTTTCCTCCTGCGACGTCGTCGGGTTTTGATCTTCCTGCTGCTGTTGCGGCGCCTTCTGCTGCTCGCTGTCGCTCGCGAAGTCGAGCTCGTCCTCCTCCTCGTCCCAGCCCGAGCCCGCCGCGGACACGGGTTGTTGGGGCGAGTCGTCGGGTGCACCAGCTGCGTCCTGACTAGCGTCCTCGGCCGGAGGCGCAGCGACAGGGAGCTCATGGTGGGAGGCGGCGGGCTCTGCCGCGCCGTCGCCCTCGCTGGCGCCGACGGCCTCGTCGAGCTGCTTCTCCAGGTTCTCTTTGAGCGCGTTGGCCTGCGCGAGCACGCTGCCCAGGCTGGACCATGTCGAGTTCCACTCCATGACTACGCTGCGCCGCCGCGCCTCTGCGCTGCGGCTACAGCCAGGCCGGTCGCTGGCGGCGCCGCCGCCTCGTCGCCCCTCGCCGCCCCCGCCGCCCACGCGTGCGCGAGCGAGCGAGCGAGCGAGCGGAACGGCGGGCAACTTGTTGTAGGGTATGCCTGTAGCGACGGCCGGCCGGCTCAAGCACTCTATCTAAAGCGAGTCCCCGCCAAGTCTTGGCGGCCACACTGGCCTGGCAACTTCGCTCGGCGGCTGTCTAGCTGGCCAGCTAGAGAGAGGGAGCGAGAGCGCCCATGATATGCAAACTCATGCCCGCCGTCAAGCAGTTCACATCGTTGCGGTCTCCTTGCGCCGCCAAGCGTTGTCGTCTCCATTTTCAATCACCCATCGATGACCTCGGAAATCGCTTGCTACCCGCATCCCATGCTCCTCTCAGGCTGGCAGGTCGCTGGAACTTGCATCATTTACGCCTGTAGCGACGGTCGAGCTGGCCGGCTCGCAGCTCGTCGAGCTCTCCAAAGCGAATCCCCGCCAAGTCTTGGCAGCCACACTGGCCCGGCAACTTCGCTCTGGCGGCTGACTCTAAAGCCAGCCGGCCAGAGAGAGGGAGCGAGAGCGCTCATGACATGTTTCAATAATCAAAGAAGCTGCAGGCACGTCAAGCAGTCCTTGAGAGATCCGTCACATCACATCGTCGCGCTCCCACCGCACTGCCACGTCCTGTCATCTCCCTTTCCAGCTCCTGCATCGCTTTCTGGCCGCCACCCTTCCCGCGCTCCCCAAGCGCCCCCTTTTCCGAGCCTCCATCTCCGCCAGCTCCCTGTCCCCTCCATCCCTCCGCAGCGCCTTCCTGCCCTCCCCGGCGGCGGCCCTCTTCCCGTCCTTGCTCTCCTCCGCCCTGCTCGTCGCGCTCCCGCTCTGCAGCCAGCTCCCGCCGGCCTCGAGCCCGCCCCCAAATTCCTCGCCCCCGGCGCCGCTCTCCGCGCCCTCCGCGCCGCGGTCGGCGGAGTCCGGGTCCCTGGCGGCGGAGTCCGAGTCATTGTCGGCGGAGTCCGAGTCATTGCCGGCGGAGCCCGAGTCACTGGCGGCGGAGTCGCACTTGGCGGCGCCCGAGTCGCACTTGGCGGCTGCGCTCTCGCAAGGCGAGGCTCTCGCTCGCGGCGCGCTCGCCTCGCGCGCGCGCGGCAGCGCGGCATCGCGGGCGGGCGGCGCGGCGCGGCGCGGCGCGGCGCGGCGCGGCGCGGCGCGGCGGCGGCGAGCGCGCGGCCGGCGGCGCCTGGTGCGGCGCGCGCGGGCGGGCTGGCGCGGCGGCGGCGGCGGTGGCGGCGGCCGGTGGCGCAGAGGCGGCGAGGCGGAGGCGCAGCGCGGCGAGGCGCGCGCGCGCGGCGAGGAGCGCGCGGGCGAGATGGGCAACCTGCAGAGCGTGCTGGGCGACTGCCAGCTGGGGGAGGTGCCGGCGTACCTGCAGCAGTACATGCGCAAGGGCAGCACCGGCGACGAGGCGTACATGGTGTACAGTGAGCGCTCCGGCTTCAGCAGCCAAGCGGCGGGCGGCGAGGATGCGGACTCGAGCATGTACTACTCGGGGCCGACGCAGCAGGTGGTGCGCGCCAAGCTGCTCGTAGAGGAGGAGCAGCAGCAGCAGCAGTCGCGCAAGCGCCAGGTACTGGCCGACCTCGTGGACCTCTGCGTGGACGGCATCGACGAGGTGGGCGCGCGCGACGCGCCGCGCGGCGCCGCCAAGGTGCCGGGCGGCCAGGCCTTTGTGGCGCCCGCCGGCCAGCGTGGCGGCGCCACGGCCGAGGTCTGGGACGAGGCCGCCGCCAACGGCACGGTGCGCGCCACGCCGTGGGGCGCGGGCGCGGCCGAGGGCGCCGAAGCCGGCGCCGACGAGAACGCTCACCCGGACGCCGGCGGCAAGCGCTCCAAGAAGAAGAAGTCCAAGAAGTCCAAGCACGCCAAGCACGCCAAGCGCGCCGACTCGGACGCCGACGGGGAAGGGGACATTGCAGGCCGCGTCGACGCCATCGTGGACTCCTACCCGGAGCCAATTCAGAAGCTCTTGCGCGAGGAGGGCGACGGCGCCGGCGCCGACGACGCCGACCAGCAGCAGGGGACGGACCCGGCGCTGCATGCGGACGACGACTACGAGAGCGAGGTCGAGGCGCCGCCGCAGCAGCGGAGCGGCAGCACCAACAGCACGGGTCGTGGGCGCGACGAGGACGCGCCGAGCCCCGCGCCCGCGAGCGCCGAGGGCGGCGACGCGAACGCCTCCAAGGACACTAAGGAGCAGGGCACGCTCCGCGTCTGCCGCGAGGAGGAAGCGAAGCTCTTGGAAAGGCTCAACATCCTCGTTGCGCCCTTCGAGGAGCCCAAGGAGCCCTTCGGCGACAACTACTACCTCATCGATGCCGACTGGTTCCGGGAGTGGTCTGCCTTCCTCAAGGGCTCCGCGCGCCCTGGCCGCATCCAGAACGCCAAGCTTATTGACGACCAGGGCGAGCCGTGGCCGGGCAAGGAGCCCGGTGACGACTACATTGCCATGGACAAGGTCGCCTGGAACTTGCTGCGCGACATTTACAAGGCCGACCACGAGATCGCGCGCCCTTCCTTTGACCTGTACGCATAGAGTGTGACGTGTGACGCCTTTTCCGCTTTTACATCTCCGACTCTTCTCTTCTTCACACAGGGTTCATTTTCTTTTTTCTTTCCATTTCTTTCTTTTCTTCCGGGTCGTGTTGCTCGCTGCTTGCTGCATCTCGCCTCCATCTTACTCGGAGCGTCAATCCGTGCCGCCGCGCCCTGGGGCGTGTGCGCGAACGAGAATAAACCTTTCGCTGTGTGGTCGCTCCACGGCAGCCGACTTAAAGTGCGCCTTGCGAAAGAAGCCGCGTCCCTTGCGGATGACGCGCGCGCCATCGCCATCGCCCCCGCTGCCGTTCGCACTCGAGGGCGGCTCGCGACGCCTCTCCGTGGCGGACGCCCGCCGTGCACTCGAGGCGGAAGATGCGCGGCGCGACGAGCTCGCCTGCCTCGGCGTCAAGCTCGCGCAACTCTCAAGCGACGCACTCTGCTGCTGCGCCGTGCTCGCGGCCCGCTTCGTCTCCGAGCCGCCCACTGACCTCTTGGAGGCCTGCGTGCTAGACAGAGGCGCGGAGGACGCCGCGGCGAATGGATTATGACCAGCAGCGTGCTGAGGCGCTTTGTTGCCCGTGAACGGGTCGTCGTCGTCGTCGTCGTCATCGTCACTGTCGTCATTGGCCGCGGCAGGGCCTGCACCTGGACTTTCCGCATCTGGCGCCGCATCATATTCGCTCTCGCTGAGATGGGTCGAATGCGCGCTCGCTCTGGCGCTCTTCAAGCCGCCGCCGCCGCCGTCTCTGCTGTTGCTGTTGCTGCTGCTGCTGCTGCTGTTTCGCGCCTGGCTCCGCTTGGCAGGCGGCACGTCGTCATCGCTGGCGGCCTCCTCCTCTTCGTCATCTTCCATGAACCGTCGCCGCTTCTTGCGAACCTCCAGGCTCAGCGTGCTAGACTCCTGCTTCATGAGGGCGTCCACGGTGAGCGCGTCTGTGGCCGGCGCCCGCTTCGTCGCTGGCGCTGCGCTTCGTGCCGGCCCTTTGGTCCTCGGTACAGGCCCGGGCTGCGGGCCATCCTCGACAGCCATTTCCTCCGCGAATTCGTCCACGCTCATGGGCGGCTGCTGCTGCTGCTGCTGCTGCTGCTGCTGCTGCTGCTGTGGCTGCTGTGGCTGCTGTGGCTGAGGCGTGGTGCGTTGCTCAGCATCCTTCGTCTCCAAGCCTTCGCCTGCGTCGAGCTCATCGTCATCGTCATCGTCATTGTCGTCATCGTCCGCAAAGAGGTCTACCGAGCGCGCCCTGGACCGCTGCGACGCGGCCACAGGCGCCTGGGGCTGCTGCAGCGCCAGCAGCTTGGCACGCGTGGCGTTGGCCTCTTCAAGGCGAGCGCGGGCCAATTCGCTCGTGAAGCTGAGCTTTTCGCAGCACAAGACGTGCGCGGAGAGGTCCTGCTTCGTAATAAACGGGATGCCTTCCAGAACCCGCTCGACAGCCGCGTAGGGCGAGGCGGCCTGGCCCAGATCGCGCACGACCAGGACGTTCTTTCCGTCCTCGAGCATCGCGAAGAGCTCGGTCCGGACGCGGGTGGCTTGGGTCTCGGGCTCTGCATCTGCGTAGAGTCGTTCTACATCGGCTGCAGCGCCGCGCAGAATGTCCTCGAGGACGGAGAGCTCCGGGCTTGCCAGGACGACCGAGATGCCGGCGAAGAGTGTGCTCCGCTTGGCGAGCTGTGCATACGAGACCTGCATCGGGATGTCCTCCGGCATGAAGGCGCTGCGCGGGCTGCTGTCCCCGACGGCCTGCGATCCCAGCTGCGTCCGAGCCGTGGCCGTCACCGGGCCGTCACTGGCAGCCTGCAGGGACGAGGTCGCACTCTGCATACGCTTCGTGGAGGGCGCGAAGATTGCGCTCGCGGCGTCTGGGATGGGCAAGCCGAGCTCGCCCGCGCGCAGCAGCGCCGCGAGCCAGCTCTCGCGCACCAGCGGGACACCATCCACAAGGGCGCGCAGCAACTTCGCGCTCGCGATCCGTGGGTTCTTGGCCGTCACCACGAGGTCAGGCCCGCCTTGAGGCCACGTGGACGACACCTTGACGCCAGGGCACTCCCGCGCAACCCGCTGCAGCAGGGCGCGGCTGGCGTCTGGGAGCCCCGTGGCGCACATCCGCAATGGGTGCACCTTGGTCGCGACCACGACGATGGTCATCCCGTCCAGCGAGCCCACGTGCTTGATGACGGACCCGGAGCTCAACTCGCGGGCCTTGAACATGTCCATCTTCTCGCCATCCACGAAGACTGGGAGTTCGCTTTTGCGCACGTTGCGCTTGTCCCCCGATGCTTGCAGCAGCAGCCGTCCGTCCGGGAGCACTTCGAACCCCATGCTGCCTGCGTTCCGTGAAAAGTACGTTGCCGGGTCCTTCATTTTGTCCGAGATCTTCGCCACAAGGGAGGTTGCCCACGAAGGAAAGGATACCTGGAAGATGCGGTCGGCCTCGGCAGCCTTGGCGGCGGCCAGCAGCAGCTTTGCGTCGCGGAGTGGCTTCCTCGAATCGTCGCGCATCAGGTTCGCAGTCCCAGTGCTCAGCCAGTACCGCGCCCACCCTTGCCGTGCATTGGCGGGCGGCTGCAGAGGCTTCCCGTCCTTGCGGACCTGCACCTCCAGCTGCCACAAGGCCTGCTCCGCCGCCGCCGTCGTGCCGTGCTCTGCCGCCAGCGCCGTGCCGCCGCGCTCCACCTTGACCTTGCCAGGTCGCGTCATGGTCGATGGCTTGCGCCGCTGGCCCGCGCGACCCGGACGCCCGCCGCACGCGGCCAGCGCGCCTGCCTGCACTTGCCCTCCGCGCGCGCCGAGCGGCACGGACCGATCGCCTTTTGCGGCGCGCCCTCCGCCAAGCTGCCGGCAGGCGCCTAACCACGGTGCAAAGCCACGGGCAAGGAGTCTCGGACCATGACAAGAGCGAGCTTCACAAAGACTTCCAAGGACAAAATGATGATGAGAATGCCTGTTCAATTGCTTCCACTGCGCGCGCTCGGGAAAGATCAGTTCTCATCCCCCGTCAGGTCGAAGTCAGGCGTCCTGTTCCCGCGCGCAGCCGACTTGAACGAGGACACGTTCTTGCCCTGCGAGTTCGCCTCCGCCTCACCCTCCATCTCGTCGTCGTCGTCGTCGTCCATGTCGTCGTCCATGTCGTCGTCGTCGTCGTCCTTGTCGTCATCGTCGTCGTCCTTGTCCTCCTCCTCCTCCTCCTCCTCCTCCTCCTCCTCCTCCTCCTCCTCCTCCTTGTCGTCCTTGGCCTCGTCCTCCCCCTCGTCCTGAGCAGTCTCCGCCTTGGACGTCTCGGCGCGGCCCGCGTTCTGCTCCTGCTCGATGTCCTGCTCCGTATCTTCCATCTTGGCCTCGGTCTCCACCTTCTCCTTGTTCTCCGCCTTTACCGCCGCCTCCGGCGCTGCCTCGTCCTCCTCGTTGTTGTCGTCCTTCACTTCGGTCGCCTCTTCCTTCACTTTCTCCTCCGTCTCCAGGCTGGCCTCCTCCTCCTCGCCGTCATCCTCGCTAGCCTCGACCGTGCCCTCCACGCCGGGCAGCTCCCCGCGGCGGGGCATCTTGATGCGCTGCGCGCCGACGTACTCCGGGATCCAGGAGCCGCACTTGACGAAGAGCGTGGGGAGGCCAATGAGCATCGCGATCGCGCCGGCGGCGAGCGACATCTGCTGGATCGCCTCGAGGTCGCCTTCCCGCGCGCGCTGCACGAGATCAGGGTTGATGGCCCGAAGCACATTGGCCAACTCCATGTCGCCGAAGCTGGACCCCATCTCGCGGATGGCGTTCATGCCGACGCTGGCGGAGGTCGCCAGGCCGACATCGCCGATGGACAGGCGCATCGCCTTCACCGTGCCGACGGCGCTCTGCACGAGCTGCGCGGCCTTCTCGCGGCCCACGGCCTGCGCGAACCCGGCCAGGTTGATCATGTCGGCGAGCACCATGGTCCGTGTCGCGTCGGGGCTGCTCGCGTCGGGCTGCTCGCGTCCAGGCCGCGCGCGCGTCCTCCTCCTCCTTCCTCTGCTTCTTGGGCTGGCTGGCGTTGCGTGTTTGCTGCCTCGCCGCTCGCGCCGCGCCGCGCCGCGCCTCCCTCGGTCTGCGCGTCCGACGAGACGCGCGAGCGCCATGGGAGCGCCTTGGGAGCGCCGCCGTCTCGCGAGACCGAAGAGCGCCGCGAGAGCGTTGTCGAGAGTGCCGCTGGATCGCGCAGGTCCGAGCGGCTTCGGCGGCGCGCACGCGGGCGCGCGGCTGCAGCCGCGGCTGCAGCCGCGGCTGCGCGGCTGCGCGGGCGACCTGCTGACTTGGAGCGCGCTTCGAAGGGCAGCATGGAGCGAGACCGTGACTGCGACGGCGAAGAAAGACGGGGAGGAGGAGGCAGAGGTGGAGACGGAGGCGGAGGCGGAGGCGGAGACCGACCGGCACGGGGCTGGCGGGCGCGCAGGTCTGGGCAGCAGCCTGGGAGGCAAGTCGGGCGCCGGCGAGACCGTGAGTGATGATCTTCATTCGCAGTGCAGTGCGCGGCGGCGGCCACTGCGCTCTGCCAGTAGTCAGCTCGGACTCCGCGTTGATGTGACCCGCCGGACCGGTGGCAGCACACACAGCTTCAAGTTGAACTTCAAGTTGAAACCTAAAAAGGCCCGGAGGCTTCCAGAGGCTTCCCTGTAGTAGTAGTGCCTCCGCGTACCTCCGTGCCGTCCACGCTTGCGATGCCGGTGCACGGTATACCTTAGTACGTACGTACGTGCTGCGCTGGCTGCGCCCAATGGACAGCCATCTGAGTATGGGGCGCGTCGACGTCCAGCGGCGCGCGTCACCTCGCCTCCTGCCGTCGCCTCGCGCTCGATCCGCCAGCCTCCCAGGCTGCTGCTCGCGCCAGCCTGCACAGCCCTGGCCCGCGTGCCCCCTGAGCACAGGCTGCAGCACATCTTCCGTCCCAACCGTGGGACGCTCGCCGCGTCATCCTGGCGCGTCTCCGCCTCGTAGTACCGTACCCTCCTTGCCATGCAGTCACTGCAGAGCCACCATCGAGGTCTCCAGGTCCTCCATTCCGAGTCCGAGCCTGCGCTCGCTTGCTATCAAGACCAGTCCGTCGCGCGGCCAGCGCGGCGCTCGGGCTGCAGTCCAGCCGCGCGCCGCCCTGCGCGCGGGCGCCGCGCGCGCCGCGCTCCGCGCCGTCCAGCGAGGGCCTGGCGGCGCGCCTGCTCAGGCCGGGTTTCCTTCCCTCTCTGCTCTGCCCGGAGGCGGCCGAGGCCGAGGCGAGCCCGGCGCGAGGCGGCGCGGCGGCGGCAGTCCCGGTTCGCGCGCGGCGGCGGCGGCGGCGCGCGGCGGCGGCGCGCGGCGGCGGCGCGGCGATGGAGTCCGCCGGGCTGGCGGCGTCGCTGGCGCGGTTCGCGCGGCAGTACGCGAATGCGTGGCGGCAGGAGGTGGCGCAGCACTGGGGCGGCGGCGGCGCCGCCGGCGAGGCGGCCAAGGCCGCCGAGGGCGACCG
>JABLUY010000134.1:29472-100445 GCA_013306675.1 Thraustochytrium sp. TN22 | reverse complement strand
GGACAAGAGGTGCTCGCCAAGGCGGCCAAACGCGAGCTCGCAGTCCAAGGGCGCATGCGCCCGGGTCAGTCTTGCGCCTGCATACGAGACGGAGCTCGCCGGCGACACGGCGGCAGCGCATCACTGGCAGGACGCACAGGCCGGCCCATTCTTCGAAAAGCGCAGCGTTCTCTCTTTTGGTCTCTCGCATCAAGCCGGCAACCTGGGACCCTTGTCTCGTCTACATCAATCATTGTGGCGTGTGTTCACACGTTGTTAGGTTCCCATCATCGAAATCGACTGACTCTTAAAAACTCACTCTATGCAAGTAGTCATTCGTCATGGCTCGATTCTGGCTGGTGCTCGAGATTCGGTCACTGGCTGGCGGCATGGCTCGCGTGCAGGTCCTGCTGGCTCTACTCCTGCTTCTGTTCACGGCTCGTGTCGTTGGGCTGTCCGCGGCTCGAGCTCATTCACCATCATGGACATTTGCGTTGTTCTTAGTACCAGAGATAGAGCCAGAGCCTCGGCCACAGGTCTTGTCCTCAGCCTCGGCCTCGGCCTCGGCCTCGGCTACGGCCTTGGCCTTGGCCTCGGCGGCATCGAGGCCCGCAAAAATTTGGTCCCGCAACTTCAGCACGAAAGGTGGCCTTGGGCTCGGGGCGGGACACGGACTTGAGCTCTGCCGCCTCTTCGTCGAGACGGCACTTGGTGATTGCAAGCATCTCCGCAGCGGCCCGGCCGAGCGCCGTGGATAAGAGCTCACCCACAGTCTCGGGCGTGATCTCTGCTTCGCCTTTGGCCATGTCGAGCGCGAGGCCCGCAATGATGGCCTTCCCGCTGGCCGTCAGTGTCGTGAGCACGCTGACCGCCTTGCGAATCTTCCCGGACTCCTCGAGCATTTTGGTAAAAGAGGCCTTGTCGACAACGTTGGCCTCGGTACGCAGCATCGCGCCCACCTTTCGCACGCGCTCGTTGCCTGCGTGCGCTGCGGCAAGCTGGTCGATGGAATCGTTCGACGAGCGCTGGACCGCGTTAACGGCGTGGGTGACGACATCGATGCCACTCACGATCGCATCAGAGATCATGATTGGCACTGCAGTGCAGTGCCAGTGCAGTGTCAAAGGACAAAGCCGTCACACTTGACTACTCGCCGCACCTCGTCGCCGCCGCCGTCACTGGCAGTGGTGGCCGAGCAAACGGCGATCGCCAGGCGGCCGGCGGCGCGAGCTCACTCCCTCGCCGCGCTCCAGACGACGGCGGCGCGCGGCAGAGCGGCCCGCGCGGCGGCAGCCGGCCCCGGCGGCCGCAGGAGCGAGAATGCTGCGGTCAAGATCAGTGGCGCGGGCCGCGCCACGGCGTGCGCTAGGCGCGCTGCCCGCGCTGCTGGTGGTCGTGTTCCTGCTGCTCGCGAGCGTGGTGCCGGCGGCCAGGGCGCAGGAGATGTACTGCGACCCAGAGGACTGCTACCGGGTGCTAGGCCTGTACCGGTACGAGTCGCCAACGGCGAAGGACATCAAGAAGGCGTACCGCAAGCTGAGCAAGGAGCTGCACCCGGACCGCAACAAGGGCGACCCGGAGGCGAACGAGGCCTTCGCGCGCGTTGGACGCGCGTACGAGGTGCTCGTCGACGAGGACTCGCGCCGCGAGTATGACCACTACATGGACCACCCAGAGGAGGTCATGATGAACCGCTACCGCTACTACGCGCGCGTCTATGCGCCGCAGTCCGACTGGCGCTTCGTCGTCTTTGGCTGGACCGTCGCGCTATCCGGGCTGCAGTACGTGCTGCAGTCGCTCATGCACAAACGCGCTGTGCAGGAGGTCCTCAAGTCTGATCGCTTTGTCAAGGAGGTGCAGCGCATCGCCAAGGAGCGCCTCGCTGCCGAGGGCGCCGGCACTGCCTCGGGTGCTCCTACCGCCACCACCAAGGCGGAGCGCCGCAAGCGCAAAAAGGACTCCAAGGAGGACGCCGCGGCGCTCAAAGCGATCGAAGACCAGGTCACCGAGGAGCTTGCGCCGCAGGTCCAGATCGAGGGCGGCTACAGCAAGCCTACCCTGGGCGGCCTGCTCGTCGTCCGCCTCTTCAAGCTGCCCTACACGCTCCCCAAGACCCTATGGTTCCACATCGACTGGTACCGCCGGCACACCCTCAACAACGAGCCCTACACGCGCGAAGAGAAGATTTACCTGCTTTCCGAGGCGCTCCATATGTCCGAGGGCGCCATGGACGACCAGTTCACCCCGGACGAGAAGGAGCAGCTCATCGACATGGAATGCTGGCATCGCGACAACTTTGTTCACTTCCAGGAGCTTCAGCTCAAGACAAAGTATCCAGAACGTTACAAGCAGTACAAGCGCTGGAAGAAGGCCAACCCTGACGCTTCTGCCTTTTGATTTTTAGAGGAGCCCATGTCAGAAACGCCTATGTCGGTGAATGCATTCAACCCTGTGATGATGTCACGCGCTTTCCTTTCCTTTCCTTCTTTCTTTCTTTCTTTCTTTCTTTCTTTCTTTCTTTCTTTCTTTCTTTCTTTCTTTCTTTCTTTCTTTCTTTCCTTCTTTCTTTCTTTCTTTCTTTCTTTCTTTCTTTCTTTCTTTCTTTCTTTCTTTCTTTCTTTCTTTCTTTCTTTCTTTCTTTCTTGCTTACAACTTCGTCGTGAGGACATCTAACATAGCCGAGTGCTGCGGACCTGGCACCGCGCGCCGCTGAAGCTTACTTGTGAAGAAGTACTCGCGCAACACCTTGGCTTCCACACCCGCGAGAACGTCGCCCAGCACGTCGAGCTGAGCGGCATCAAAGTCGTGCTGGCCGCCAAGAAAGCGCGCAACGACAACTCGGGGGTCGCAACGAAGCGAGACGTGGGAAAACTCGCAAGTGAAGACCAAGCCGCTCTCCAGTATCACGAGCGGCCACGCGTCCAGCAACGTGCACCGCACAGCATTCGCCTCCGCCAGACTCAGCACGACGAGGGTCTCGCCCGCTAAAACGCCAACCTCGACGTTACGCAGCCGCGTGTTCACCTCAGGAGATGGCGCAGAGTGGTTGCGCGAGAACCACAGCGCCAGGTCCGGCGCCGGGAGACGCGCCAGCTCGCGCACGGGCCAAAACGCGGAAATGAAGTCGCGCGACTCGAGCAGGGTCAGAGGCCACGGCTTCGGGGTCTCGCGCGCCCCGAGCCATGCCCGCCGCTGCGATTGCACAAGCTCCGGGCTCGCCTCCACCTCGCGCTCGCGCTCGCGTTCTTGTTCCTGCTGCTGCTCCGCGTTCACTGCGCGTATCAGGCCAAGACGGCGCGCCGTTGCGCTCGCGCCACCGCGCCGGCCGCGCAAGGCAGCGCGAACCTCGGCCCGGATCCGCGGCTCCAAGAGAGCCTCGTGGGCCCGCGCCTCCTCAGCCAAGCCCGAGCCCGCGTCCACCGCCTCCACGTCGAAGGACACGTGGCTCGTGAACGCGCTGACGGCCAGCGCACGGTCCTTGGAGGAGGACTTGCGGCTGTCCTCTTTGCTGCACAGAGCGAGCAAGGCGCCGCGCCGCCACAGTGCCCGAGCGTGCGCCTCGCCCAGCTGCGCCTCCTGAAGCGCCAGGTCACGCAGCCCGCGCAGGTGAAGCCAGCACACTAACCGGTGCTGCACGGGAACTGCGTCCTGCCGCATGCGCGGCGACAGCTCGCTGAGCGCCAGCTCCATGACGGTTTCCGGTACGAGCACCCAGAGCCGCTGCCCGCGGTCCAACCGCCTCATGCGCCACGCGCCCTGGCAGTAGTCCCGGAAGTCCATGTCCTTGCCTATCGTCAACGCGGCCTGCCCGTGCGCCACCTGCGGCACGTCCATGCCCGTCGTGTGCACGTTGTCGTAGTATGTGAAGCGCTGCTCTGGCGACAGCGCCGCGTCCGCCAGCATCGCCTCGCGAAAGCCAGCCGGGTCGTGCGGTGGCCACGCCTCGTCCCGCACCAGGACACGCTGACGATCCTGCGCGTCCAGATACACGCACCCTTTCAGCCCGGTCAGCCCGCGCTGCAGTAGCTCAGAGGCCACCTCGCGGTTCGATAGGCCGGCCACCAGGGCGCCAGTGTCGATGAGCGCCACCAGCGATGGGTTCCGCGCGACGCGGTCCAGCAGCTCCGACACCGTCCATCGCGTGCCCAGCGTCGCGTCCACCTCCACGGTCGCGGGATCCGTCAGCGTCGCCCAAAACTTGCCCTCGGCACCCGCCTCCCACTGGCACTCGCCCATCACCGCAGGCAGCGCCGAGCTCGGCGTCCCGGAGAACCCCTGTGTGCGCCCCACCGACATGACCATCTCCTCGCCGCCCGCGACCAGCTTGCGCGAACGATGACGAAGGGACGCGGGGAACGCCACGCGCTCGCAGAACGCGCGCTGCGCCACGTGGCTCCGCCGCAGGCGCTGCCAAAGAGCCTCGCGTTGTGCCCCCTCGTCCAGCCGCGCCAACTGCAGCGGCATCACCGACACCTCTCCGCTGCCCTCCGCTACCGCGTCCTCGTACTCCAGGTAAGCGTGCCGCGCCTGCAGAGGCCCCGCCTGCTCCCAAAGCTCCTCCTGCCACATGTGCACCAGCTCCTCCACGTCACCGCGACGCAGACCCCCGTACCGGTACGCCAGCAGGGTTAGCATCACCAAAACGTCCGGCTGCGCAAACTCCGACGCCGCCGACGGCACGCCCTTGCCCACGTACGGAACGCTCATGTACCGCCGCGTCGCGCTCGCGCCGGGCTCCCTCGTCTGCACCAGCCCATGCGACACCTCGTTCACCTTGCCCATGCAGTGCGGAAGCACCACGTGCAGGTAGTTGTGCGCCAGGTGCACCAGGGCGGTCGCCGAGCCCTCAATGCCCAGCGCCACGGCGCCCTGCTCGCGGTTGCCGCGCCCCTGGCCCTTGGTCGTCAACAGGGCTGCCAACGCCGCGGTCCGGTCCTCGACCCCGCGGTCGCCTCGCACGAGGGGCCTGCGCCACGGGCGCCATGACCCCAGGTGCCTCCTCACGGACCGCTGAGGGCCCGCCGTCCGCTCCGAGACGACCACGGACCGCACGGCAAACCACCGCGCCTCGCCGCGCAGCTCCAGACGGACACGACTGCACCGCACCCCAGAATGAACATACAAGCGCAGCCTGGTGGACGAGCCGCTCGCCGACGCCGCCGACGCCGCCGCCACAAAGCTGCGCCCGCCGTCCCGAGACAAAAGCACGCGCACGCTCGTCGGGATCATCGACAGCCCGGACCGCGTAGCGAAGTGGCTGTACGGCTCAAACTCCACGTCCAGCGCGCCCACGACGGTCTTGCTGGGCAGGACCAAATCCACCGTCGCCGTGCCAGGGTTCTCCGCGCTGCACCAAAAAGCCTCGGTCTCCGGAGACGTCACGTGGGCCGCACGGTGCTCGTGATCGAGCTCGCTCGAGCATGACGCACGCAAGGACACGCGCAGCGGCCGAAGCTGCGCGTCCGGCCCGTCCAGCTGAGCCCACACCCAGGCTGCCGCCTCCAGCGCGAACAGCCGCACCAACACTTCCTCGTAATACCGTGGGTCCACGAGCGTCACGTGCGGCGTCGCATCCAGCTTGCCTGTGTCGATGCCTTCACGCAGGGCCGCTGCCAGCGCCGTCTCCGCGGTGTCCAAGTCCTGCGTCAGAGCATCCGCCAGCACCTCTGCAAGCCTGGTCCGCCACGCAGCCTGCGCCAGAGGCTGCATTGAGCCGGTTGGGAAGTTCAACTCGGACCGCAGCGGGTGCAAGAGCACATCGCACTCGTCCAGCACCAGTGTCGCGGCGTGCAGCTCGCGCCACACCGCGCCAAGGGCCGCCTCCACCTCGCCGCGCTCCGAGCTCTGCGCCTCGTCCACCAGCTTGAGCAAAAGCGCCTTGAGAGCCCCGGCCGTCGTCAGCACCACGTCTGACGCGCGACGCGCCTCCACAAGCCGATCCAGAAGCGCCTCCGCATCTGCAATCGCGCGCGACCCGTGCAAGGTGTACCGTGAGAACTTGACGTGCGAGACGCGCTTGCGGAACGCCAAACCCAGGGCGCGCGCCAGGAACCGGGAGCTCATGTCCACCAGCGCCTCTGGCACTGCCACAATTGTCAGCGTCCCAGCGTTGGCCAGCGACATGGCCAGCAGCGGCAGCACTGTTGAGCTCTTGCCCTCGCCCATCTTCAGCTGCACACAGTTTGACCTCGTGTGCGCGCTCGTGCCCAGTGCCGCGAGCATCGTCACCTGCGACCGCCGCAGCGTGTAGCCGGCTGTCATCTCAAAGAGAAGCCACCGCACGTCCTCGGCGTGGTGCCGCGCCGTCAAGAGGAGCTCCAGGACCATCTCGCGCTTCGCGGCCACTGTGCTCGCATGCTCCTCGTCGCTCAGGAGCAGGCCTCGCAGACCGCGTCGCACTTGGCCCAAGAGTTGCAGTCGGCACGCCAGTGCCGCCACCTCCTGCACGCAAGCAAGCGGCAAAGCCACGGATACCGCAGCCTCGCCCTCGCGCGCGCCGCCTAGCCGCAAAAGGTCCCACAGCTCCAGCCGGGGCGCCCGGCGCGCGACGAGCGCGAGTTGCGGAAATGCCTCCACCGCGGCAGTCTCCACCTCTTGTAAAAGCTCCTGCAGCGTTGCCCGGCCCTCCTCCATGTGCCCACGGACCATGGCCAGGGCGGCCTCCACGTCCGCGGGTGTCTCCAGCAGCAGCCGCGCTGCCGGAGGGTGACTCGCGTCCAGAACCGTCGCGCGGACGTCTTGCTCAATGCGGTCCACCACGCGCTCGCGGGTGTAAAAGACCTCCACCTTGTCGCTCGTGCGCAGCTCCTCGAGGGCGTCCGTGTCTGCAGGTGACAGCTCGCCCTGCTCGCGCCTGTCCGCTGGAGCGCCAACGCAGTATGTAAAGACCTCAAGCCCCTCCAAGAGAGGCCGTGCCTCACCTGCGTCGAGGACCAGCATGCTGCGGTCCTGCACAGGCGCAAAGTAGTATCGCTGGGCATCGTCGGCCTTGACGCGCAGAGCGCCCGTCCCGAATCTGGTTCGCAACCGCGGCAGCTGCACCTTGTCCCGGCCTGCCCAGCGCCGGACCACCGCGGAGCCGCGCAGCGACTCGAGCAGACGAATCGCGGCACGTACCTGGCGCGTAGGGTGCTGACCCACGTCCGGACGCGGCACATAAAGCCCGTCCAGGTGCGTCCCCGTGGCCAGCAGGCAGAGGACACGGATCGTGGTCGACTCAAACTGCTTCGTGCCTTGAACCGCCTGCTGGAAGAGGTACGCCCGCGCGGCAAGCAGCTCGACCAGGGCCAAGCCGGTCCCGCTCGCGGTCTCCGCCGAGACGATGTCCAGGGCACTCGCTAGCCACGGGTCGGCCCAGCCCACCTTGAGCGCCCCTTCCACCGCGCGGTCTAGGCCGGCCCAGCCAGCATCGGCCTCAAGCTCTACGTCACGCGAGAAGCGCGGGAGTTGCGACTTCGCGAACCACGCGCCTGCTTCGTCGTCCAGCACCTCGTCTGCCCAGCGGAGGGCGCCCTCCTTGAGGCGGTGCCAGCCGCCGCCACCGTGAAGGGGGATGATCTCGTGCGTGCGCGCCTGCCCCTCCTCGCCCTCGCAACGGTAGTGCTCGAAGAAGAGCGTCAGCAACTGCACGTTCACGTCCGTGCTGGCCGTCGCCTCGTCGCCCTCCGTCGTCGCGCAGTTCCGCCAGACGGCGCGACGCGCCTTGCCAGCCTGGAGCGCGGCGCGAAAGACGGTCCGCGCCACACTGGGCGGCAGGCGGAGCTTGGGGTCCACCATCGGCAGAACGTGCAGGTACTGCACGGCATCCCTGGCCAACGCCACGTGCTTGGGGAGGACGGACCCTCCGCGGAGGACCGTGGCCTCCATCAACCAGAGGCGCGCCGCGAGCGCGTCTGGATCCCGCGACGTGCTGAGCGTCGCCAGAAGCGCGAGCTCCGTCGCCTCCGCTTCCGTGAGCGCCTCGTCCGTGGCCGCCAGGGGCGCGAGGTGAACGACGCCGCGAAAGTCACAGCCGGCCAGCTTCGCGACGGCAATCACCAGCGCAGCATGCCTCTCCGAGGGCAGCAAGCTCGTGCGCGCCGGGTCGAGGCGCGCCAGCGCGTAGGCGTCCGTGGCAACTGAGCCCACGAGGGCGACCTCCTCATCGGCCTCGCTGCGCAAAATGAGGAAGCGCGTCAGCCCGCGCAGTGCCGGGCACGTCGCGGTGGCCTGCTCCACATCCAAAAAGAGGTCGTCGTTGCCTTCCAGATGTAGGTGGCCGGACTCCGGCCGCCGCGTGAAGCGCAGACCACGGCGGGTCAGCTCCACGAGCACGATCGGCCCGTCGATGCCGTCGCGCCAAAAGAGCAGGTGTGCGGCGTCCTCGAGGCGCTTTAGCGGTCGCACCAGCGCCTGCGGCGGCTCGCGTTCGAGCACCCAGCGCCCACGGGAGACAATGCCGGAATCCAGATTCACGCAGACGGCGGCGTCCTCCTTCAAGTTGCGGGCACCCGGTGCGCACGCTGTGACGTTGCTGGTGCCTCGCTCGAGCCAAAAAACCTGCCCTGTCCACAGCGCCGCAGGCATGCTCGCTGCCAGCATCCACGACGGCACGTAGCACCACAGGTTCTCCGAGTGCGCAGGCCACGCCACAACGGCGGCAAGCTTGCCGGCCATTCCTGCCTTACAGGCGTCCGCCTGAGCGCGCGAGAACGGGCTCGCGGCCCAGTTTGACGAGCTCTCCGGCACGGCCAGCCCGCACGCAAGCTGCGTATACGAGACGCCGTGAGCGCTTTCAGTCCAACCCGCATCCACCGGGAGAACCGCGGCCTCCTGGTTGAGAGAGAGCACGAGCTGCCGGTCTGGCGTCGCGAGCTGCAGGGCCCAGGTCTCCTGCGCTAGGCGGACACAGCCCTGTGTCGACTCGATGCCGAGTCCTGCGAGCATCGCAGCGACCTCGGGGTCCTGGAGAACGTGCTCGGGAAGCCCGCGCTGCGGGAGGGCGCCCTGCACGCGCACGTCGCCGGCCAGCAGGTCGATTTCCACGTTCCCTCTGCAGCGCGATATCCCGCAAGCCGCCCAAGAGCCAGCGTCGACTGCGCTTCCAAGTGCAAAGGATGCGAGCGCAGTGACCGAAGCGTTGGTTAACCGGGCGTCCGCCAAGCTCGTTGCGTGCGCAACGAGCGTGCGGCGCGCCAGGGCGTTGGGTGGTCGCGGCCCCTGGATCGCGCGCACGGCCCAGCCCACGACCTCGTCCACCGACCGGCCCCACTCCGCGACGGGCACCGTCGCGTAAAGCGCGGCGCACAGGTCGAGTCTCCCGTGGTCACGCAGGAAGCGCAGACAGTCCCCGCGGAGCAAGCTCGCGAGACCTGCTGCCTCGTCGGCGAGCGCCTCGACCTGCGCTCCAAGCATGGCGAGGTCGCCGAGCGCGTCGACCAGGTCTGCGGGCGCTGGGAGGACGCGGCGGCAGGCCCGCAGGAGTTCTTGCAGCACCTGACACAGCAGATCGACCAACAGCGAGGGCGCGCCGCCCGTCGCGCGCAGTTCAAGCGCCAGGATCGAGTCCGCGCCGTGCACCGAGTGGCCTCTTGCCTCGTCTGGACACGTGAGCTGGTCAAGGGAGGGTGTCGCGTCATCCAACGCGAGCGGCAGTGGGTCGAGCAGCGAAGCGACGAAGATGCGCCGAATGTCTGCGTTGAGCAGAAGCGCCGCGCGGCCCGGCGCTGCAAAGAAGGCGAGGATACCCGGAATGCGCACGTATGGTGCGCACAAGTACGAGAGCAGCCGCTCGGCGTCCTCCTCGCTCATGTAGCCGGCAAATGTGGGCACGTCCATGGCGCGCATGAGGGTGTCCTCGTCCACCTGGGTGGCGAGCACATCTACATAGCGCGCGGCGTCCGCAGCGGGCCTGTAGCGGCGACGGCGCACAGCGCCGTCGTGAAAGATGTCCTCGCCATCAATGAAGACTCGCGTCAGTACTTCGTCCTTGCCTGCCGGGACTGCCTCGCACGCGATTGCCACCTCGCTGACACGAGGAGGAAGGGGCACGCAGGCCCACGCGAAGAGCAGCGCCAGGTCCCTGACGGCGGAAAAGGTGCCGTCGCCGCTGCCCCGGCTAAAGGCCTGGGCGGCTGCCAGCGCGTTGCCCGCCTCGACGCCCGCCACGTGCGCCGCGACCTGCAAGGTGAACTCTGGCGCGGCCCGCCGCGTGCCCATGTGCGCAAAGTCCCAGAGCCGTAAGGCGCCGTCCGAGTTTGCCGCGCAGAGGAAGCGCACGACGCAGCCGCGAACCGGAAGGAGCCAAGCGCTGATGTGGAGCGCGGCGGTGACCTCATTGAGATCAGCGCCGTTAAGCGCGCGGCTGCTTATCCAGATCTCGTCCTCGAGGCTGCGTAGATGCGCGCTGAGCGCGCTGCCCCCGTCCGGGGCGAGGACAATTGCGTTGGCGAAGGCGTAGAGCGCCGCCACGACCACGACGCGGTCACCCGTGGCACCAGTCTCCTGCGCGGCACCCGCAAGCGTCCACTTTGCGAGGTGCAAGAGCGCTCTGGCAGCGGTGTCTTGCGCCGTGGCGTCCGCCCACGCATTCTTGTCGCCTCGCATCCACTCGTCCGGGTCGATGGGCAGCCAGGCGCCCGCGAGCGCCTCCGAAACTAGTGCGAGAACCGCAGGGCCTTGGTACGCCTCGCACAGGTCGTGCAGCGCCTGCAAGCGGTCTAGAAGCGCCTCATTCTGGTCTTGCGCCGCGCGCAAGAGTTGCAGACGAAGCTCCGGGTCGGGGCGGTTCGCCCCGTGATGAGGCGCGAGTTCGCCAGAAGCGAGCGCACAGATGTGCTTGTAGGCTGCGTTTTCATCCAGGACGTCCCGAACCAGGGGCGACGGCGCAAGCCCCGGACAGAATGCCTCAGCGCGTTCGCGTTCGGCGCGTGCCTCTTCTTGGCGGGCGGCGTCGGCTCGCTGCACGAGATCCGCCACGAGGCCCTGCACCGAGTCTTGGGAGCGGCGGCGCAGGGCGGCCCTCGCGAGCTGCACGCCCACGGCAGCCCAGGACGCTGCGGGTAGAGGTTCGTCCTGGGCCAAGAGGCCGCACGCCACGCGGCATCGCAGCTCGAGCTTCAGCGCCTTCCACGCGGCAGGGCGGTCCGCAAAGGCGGCGTACCGGAGGCCGAGAAGCGCCGCGCTTGCTAGCGTAGGCCGCCCACGGCCGGCCTTGGTCCAGAACGGGACCTGGTCGCCCGAGTACGTGGCCGCGGCCGCGACGTGGAGGGGCTGGCTGCCGACGAGAAAGGGTAGCAGCACCTCGTAGAGGAGGCGCGGCGAGTGCAGCTGGCTCGAGGCGTCCACTTGGAGCCTGGCGAGGAGGAGCGCAAAGCTCGGGTCTAGCAGTCGCAGACGGGGCACAGCGTCGAGCGCCAGTACTGGACACACGCGCAAGGCGCCGTCAGCCTCGGGGTCGAACCGCTGTGGGTGGTAGGCGGCCTGGTGCTTGTTGAGCACCTTGACGGAGAAGGTGGCGCGGCCCGGTGCGGTTGCATCCGGGTCCTGGTCTGGCGCGACAAGAAGGCCGACGACATCCTGCGAGCCGGCGCAGCGCAGCGGCAAGAGCGCGACGCCGCGCAGGCCAGCGAGGTACGCGTGCATGGCCTTGGCCAGCGCGAGCGCGTCGCCCTCAGCATCGTCCACGAGGCCCCACCACGCCAGCGCCGATGCGAGCAGCGCGAGGGCGCCCTCGTCGACGAGATCGCACAGCAGATCGACGAGGACGAGGAGATCGCCGAGGCCCTCCACCGCATCCGAGAGCGGCTGGAACGGGTCCAGCAGCACCGCTTGAGCGAGCGTGCTGGACACGCGCAGCTCCTGCGGCGCCGGTCGCGGCAAAGGCACAGTCGCCTGCCCCGACGCGCTCGCCTCCGAGACCCACTTGGCCAGCTGGTATTGCGCGCGCACATCGACCCCGGTCTTCTCGCGCATCGCATTGAAACCATCCGCAAGCAGCGCGAGGGAGTCGCCGATGCCGAGCTCCTGCAGCATCTCCGCCTCGCTCGGGGCGGACGCCGGAGGAAGCTGGGCGCGGCGCGCAGGCCTGACTGCGGCGGGAGCCTCTTCGCCGGCCTCCAGGAGCGCCGGGTCAAGGTGCAGCTGCGCGTTGACGAGGCGCTCGGCGGCGCGCGGCCCGCCGACCGCGTCGCCGACCGCGTCCGTGTACCACTTGCGGAACGCCAGCACGTGCGGCTCGCTGATCTTGCCGATGCGCATGCTCTGCTCCACGCTCCCGAGCGGCACGCCGGCGCGCGCCATGGCCGCGAACCGCTGCAGCTTGGCCAGCGTCTCGCGCTGGCCCTCTTCGGCGCCGCCTCGCCCCTCAGGCTTGGCCGCCGCCGCGCTGCTCCTGGCGAGCAGCTCCAGGCGCGCCCGCTCCTGCTCCGTGGGGCTGTACCCGCGCTTGACGCGCGCCTCCTCGAGCGCCTCCTCGAGCGCGAGCCCGTCCCGCAGGTCCCGCGCCACCTCCGCGAAGGCCCTGGACGCCATGGCGCCGGCCGCGCGCCGCGCGTGCCCGCCTCACGCCGCCGCCGCCGCCGCGCGCTCTGCCGCGCGGCGCCAGCCGCGCGCGCGCGCGCGTCCCATGCGACAGCGCGTTCGCGACATGGTCGTCGCGCCGCTGTCGCGCCATGCCAAGCCGTGCCATGCCGCGCCGCGCCGCGCCGTGCCGCGGGGCGGCGGCGCCGGGGCCCCGGCGCCGGGGCGCGCGCTCTGCCGGCGCCGCGCGGCGCGGCGGGATGGCACGGCGCGGATGGCACGGCTCGCACTGCATGGCGCGGCGCATGGCGCCAGACCCTAACGCCCCGCCGGCAGGCCGCGGCGGCAGCGCGGGCGCGCGGCTGCGCGGCGCGCGGGCGCGCGCGCGCGGAGGCGCCGCCGCTCGCGCCGCTCCGGCCCGCGCCGCCGGCGTCGCGGCGCATGCGGCGCGCGCGGCCGGGCGGGCTGGGGCGCGCGCAGGCGGCGACCACGGCGCGCAAGGAGGGCGGCCACGAGGCCCGCGCGCGGGAGCTGCAGCGGGAGCGGGCGCGGGCGCGGGCGCGGGCGCGGGCGGCGGCATGGCTCGCGACCGGCGGTGGCGTCTGCAGGGCGCCGTGTGGGCGCTCGCGGTGCTCGCGGTCGTGGCGGTGGCGGCGAATTTGAGCGTCCTGCTCTCCAGGACGTCCGTGGAGGACGCCATGGCGCGAGGCGACCTGGCGGCCAGGAACCGGGAGATGCAGGAGCAGCTCGAGCGGGAGATGCAGGAGCAGCTCGAGCGTGCTGCGCAGGAGCGGGCGGCGCAGGAGCGGGCGGCACGGGAGCAGCTCGAGCGTGCTGCGCGGAAGCGGGCGGCGCAGGAGCGGGCGGCGCAGGAGCGTGCTGCGCAGGAGCGGGCCAAACACAAGGAGCTGCAGCCGCAGCCGCAGCCGCAGCCGCAGCCGCAGCCGCAGCCGCAGCCGCAGCCGCAGCCGCAGCCGCAGCCGCAGTCGCAGTCGCGGCCGCAAATGCAGCCGCCGGCGCAGCTGGAACCAGACTCGAAGCAGGAGGAAGCGGAAGACGCGTCCGCGTCCGACAGCGCACCTCTGTACGAGTACGTAGACATTTCGCGCCAAGGGGTCCGCCACGTCATGGGCGAGGTCTGGGTTCGGAGCGCACACGTAATTTCCCCCTTCGAGGTTGCTGCAGGGCTCATTCTGCGTGGCCGTGAGCTACAGCGAGGTCGTGCGCTGGGCAGGTTCGAGGTGTCCTCATGTGAAGCCTTTTCGCTCAGACAAGAGCGGTGCGCTTGCCGCTGCCAGCATCGCACCGGTGCGGAGGCGATGGTGGTGTGCGAGCTGGTGCCTGAGGAGGGCACCGGGTGCGCCACAGTGCCGGAGCATCGCGAGTGGACCTCGCTCCGCGTTGCCTTTTCGATTGGCGCGCATGGGCCCGTGGTCATTCCGGTCGAGCCAGCCGACAGCCCCGTGGAAGCGGCGGTCTGTGTGCACGGAATGTACTATCCAGACACAAGCTTGGGCGAGATGCCGCCGGCGATGGTGGAGTACTTTCTCTATCACTACGCGTCGCAGGGCTTCAAACGGGTATACATGTACGAGCGAGGCCAGTCGCTGGCCGCAGCCGTGGCGCAGAGCTCTCCGTCGTTTTACGCGGGCTTGGATCCCCGTGTGCTTCGCGTGGTGGGCGACGAAGCCTTTGAGAGGACCTTTACCAGAGATCTCACCGGTGCTCCGGCGCAGAAGCCCATCATCACGGACTGCGTGCTGCGGGCCCTGGCGTCCAAGACCCGCTGGCTTGCACTGCTGGACTTTGACGAGCTTTTAATGCCCGCCAATGAGACCGAACCTAGTGTAATGGACGTGGTGCGCGAGGCGCAGAGCGACGCCACGGCCCTTTGGTTTGAAAGTGTGCTGGTGCACACGTTGTATTGCGCTCCGGACAAGAGTGCAGCCTCGGGGCCGTCGTTCCGTGCCCTCGTGGACCGATTTATGGTGTCAAAGTTGGACGTGACCTACTTCCAAGGACGCCGCAAGCTGTTGCTAAACCTGCCACGCTTCCGCAACGAGCTCATGAGCGCCGTGATCTCCACGCACATCATCACAGGGGGCAGTGTCAAGCAGCGCACCGTCTCCAACGCGAAGGCCGTCATTCTGCACATCCGCGAGCCTTGGCACAGTGGCGTGTGCAAGTTCTTGCTAGCCGATGGCGCGCCGCTCCCCTCGCAGCTCGCCCAGGATGGCTGGCGCCGCCGCTGGTTCGCTATCCCATGACAAATAGCGGGCTCAGCAGGTGCGGCTGACCCGAACCGGGCCGGCTCGCCGCACTGCCAGTGTGGCGCTGGCCGTGAGTACGACGATGGCCATACCAAGGTCGACGCTGAGCGACGTCCAGCGTCACTCTTCGCTTGTGCGTCTAGCTAGCTGGCTTAATTTTAAGTCACTTTGAACAATGCCTGTCACGGTCAGCCTGACACCTGAATGACAGTGCTGTTGCTTCTGTGCTTGCTTCGCGCAGGCGAGAGACGCCCTCCCCTCGGCGGCCGACCGTGGCCGGCAGGAGCGCTCGACCTTGGAGTTGCTCTCATGCTGCAGTGCTGGTCGCACCGCATCTTGAGCGCGTAGGAGCTCTGCGCAGGCCGCCGCGACCGCCGCGCGTGGGCCGCGCAGAGGCGCTTCGAGGGCGGCGACGCGCTCGGGGCGGCGCTCGCGGCGCCCCCTGGCCTCCGCCGCGCGCGCGGGCGGCCTCCCGCGGCCGATCTCGCTGTGCCGGGCGTGCGTCAGCCCAGGCTGGGTCCGGGTTCCTGCGGAGGCGGGACGCGCGCGACCACGAGCGGGCCTGGCGACCCGAGCGGCTCGGACGCAGCGGACCGCAACGACGACGCGGAGGCGAGCCGGGAGCAAAACTCCCGCGCTCCGCGACGTGGAGACGGACACGTGCGTGACAGCCCCTCCTTCGAGGAAACGCGAGCGAGCCGCAGGCGAAAATGAAGTTCGGACGCAGGTTGCTCGAGGAGCTCATGGAGCCAGGGTGGGAGATGTACTACGTGCAGTACCACGGGCTGAAGAAGGTGGTCTCGGCCATGGCCACGGCGCAGCAGGAGGGCCGCGCCGCGGAGGTGGAGGTGCTACGTGCGCAGTTCTTCGCGAGGTTGGACGCGAATCTCGCGGCCGCCGAGGCCTTTGCGTCGGGCCTGCTGGCGGAGATGCGTGCGAGGAGACAAGACGTGCTGGCCGCCGTGCGGGAGGTGCGGCACCCCGGTGCGAACGGGGAGCTCACCGGGGAGAGCGACCATCAGGCGCTGGAGGGCTTCGTGTATTGGTCCGAGAAGGCGGCGAGCTTGCTCAAATTCTGCGTGACGAATCGCACGGCGATGCGCAAGATCATCAAGAAGCTGGACAAGAACATCGCCCAGGCGGACGAGGTGGCACGACGCTGGCGCGACCCGGCGCGCCAGCCCTTTGATAAGGCGCAGGAGGAGCTCACGCAGCTGGTGCGCGATGCCAAGGAGGCAGAGTTCGCGGTCATGACTGTGAGCACGCAGCTGTCGGCACGCTTGCGATCGATCCGCGCGCTGCGGTCCGCCGAGGTGGAGCGCCGCAAGCTGCGCCGCGTCGAGGAGTTCGAGAACGAGCTGGCGCAGCCTGCCTTTGTCGACCGCCGCGCGATGCGTGAGGTCTATGTGGAGCTCTACCCGCTGCGCATCTTTGCGTACATGGGCCTGCTCGTGGCGGTCGAGGCGGGTCTGCACGGCGGCCTGCTCCAGGTGACCTTGGAGTCTGAGCTGCCTTCCACGATGCGCTTCGTCGCGCATCTGCTCTGGATTTGTCTCGCTGCCGTCTACGCGCTACACTATGTGGTGCTCGACGCGAAGATGCGCCGGATTGCGCGGGGCTGGCGCCGCCTCGAGTTGGCCGCTGCGGTGCTGGTCTTCGTCCAAGCGCTTGCGCACCTCGTCGCCGACGCGGATGGCGCGGGCCAGGGCGACCTGGGAATGGTGTGCGCCGCGCTCGCGGTGGTAGCCGGCGTCGAGCTCTTCGTCTACGCGAATTATGCGCTGGGTGCTCTGTGGTCGGTGGGTGTGCGCGCACTTGCCTTGCTGCTCGCGTGCCTGGCCCTGGGAGGCTCGCTCGTGCACGCGCAGCTCGAGTCGCTGTCGCTCGCCATGGCCGCACAGAGTGTCATGTTTTTGGTCTTGGGCATGGCAGAGCCCCTGAGCCGCGTGCGTGTCGACGTTCAGCTCCGCAACGTAGTCAAGAAGCTGGAGATGTAAGTGGTACGAGGTTCCTGTCGTGAAAGCATTTTTGGAAGAATTTTCTATCATCAGCAGGAGCAGGAGCCGCAGGAGCCGAGCTCGCTCGCTCATCCCTTTGTAAGTCAGCCCGAGGTGGCGCCCGGCACCTCGGGGCCGCACGAGGACCCGATCGAAACGTGGCTGTTGAGTTGTTGGTTGTTGTTGGTTGTTGGTGGTGTTGTTGGCGAGGATGATGCCAGCGCCGATCCTTGAAAGTGGGTGTGATCGCTCTTGCAAAGGTCTGAGCTGGGGCCGCGCAGGGCACCTCCGAATCAGGGCCGAATGACGACGAGCACAATGACGATGATGATGATGATGACGATGAGGGCGATCCAAATGTACTTCTTGCGGATGCTCTTGCGCGCCTTGAGCGCCTTTTTCAGCTCGACGTTGCCCTTCTCGACATGCTCGACGGTCTGGTTGACGGAGATCTCAATCTGATCCAGCATCTCGCCCTGCGTCTCGACAAGCATGGCGAGGTCCTGGAACATTTGATGGAGCGCGCGGACGCTCTCCTCGAGACGCAGCACGTCCTGGTACTTGGCCTGCACGTCCATAAAGGCCTGGGCCACCGGGTCGCTGCCCTGATTGAGAATGGCGGCGCGGTAGATGGCGTTGGGGTCGCCGGAGCGCATGGCGGTATCGATCTCCTCGTAGGTGGCGTCCTCCTTGACGTAGCGCACCTGGCGCGCAACCTTCTCCTTCATGCGGCTCTTGTAGGTCTGCTGCGCCTGCTGGAAGGCGCGCACTGCGCTGACAAAGTTCTGCGTGGTGGAGTTATACATGTTCTTGCGGATGCGCAGCTCGGAGGCGGGCGCGCTGGACTTCTTCTCGATCTCGTCCGTCTCGGCCTTGATGCTGGTGAGCAGCTGCTTGGCCTCCGCGCAGCGCTTGTTCACGTCCGACAGCACGCGGTCGAGCTCCTCGCTAGTCTTGTTCTGGTCCTCGGTGCGCACGGCGTTCACCGCCTCGTCCTGCAGGCGGTTCACCTCGCTCGTGCGCGACTTGACGTACGCGATGGTGTCCTTGATCTGCTCCACCTGCGCGAAGAACGCGCGCATGCTCTTGGACGTCACGGCCCCCATCTCCACGTCGCCCTCCAGCACCATCGCCGTCTCGCCCGCGCCATTCTCCCCGCCGCCGCCGCCGCCGCCGCCGCCCGGCAGCACGTCCGACAACCGGCTGTGCATCCCGCCGCCGCGAGCTCCGCGCCGCCGCCCGCGCCAGGCCGCGCCAGGCCGCGCCAGGCCGCGCCAGGCCGCGCCGACCCGCGCCGCGCCGCCCCGCGCCACGCCGCCGCCGCCGCCCGCCGCCCGCCCCGCGCGCGCCCGCGGCGGCGTCGAGGTTCTGCTCGCGCTCCAAGTCCGGCAACGCCGCTGCGCTGGTCATGGCCGGCGGCGGCGAGCCGCTCGGCACGGCCGCGCTCGCCGCCGCGCAGAGCGCCAAGCCGGAGCCGGAGCCGAGGCCGCGCGCGGGCGCGGGCGGCGAGCCGCGGCGGCATGGCGGGCGTGACGGTGCTGTACGCCGGCGCGGGCGAGCTGCGCGGCGCGCAGGCCGCGCGGCGGGCGGCGCCGGCCTCGCCGCGGGTGCGGCCGCGGCCCAACGCGGTCGTGCTGGCCGCCGCCGACGACGACCTGGTGCGCGTCAAGCAGCAGACGCTCGTCGCGGCGCGCGTGCTGCTGGAGGGATTCCCCGCCGCCGACGACGGCGTGCGGTTCTTCGTGCGACAGCCCGTGCCGCGCGCGGAGGGGCGCTTCATGTGGCTGCTCGTCGACTCGCCGCACGAGCAGCTCACGCTCGACGATGGGTTCGCGCTCCACGTGCAGGTCGCCATGCGCGACGAGTTCCCCTGCCTCGCCGCGCACCCTGAGGACGACGCCTGGTGGGCGCAGACGGCAGCGCCGGCGGCGGCAGGATCAGGAGGAGCCGCGGGCACAACCACCTCGCCCGCCAAGGCGCAGCGACGTCAGCAGGGTCATGCGCAGACCCACCAGCAGCAACAGGAGCAGCAGCAGCAGCAGCAGCAGCAGCAGGATGCGAGCGCGGCGCGCGCCGCCATGGCCGCCGGCGCGCGCGAGGCGGCCGCCAACGCCGCCAAGGGGCTCAGCGATCGGCTGTCCTCGCTCAACGTTCAGGACACCTTCCAAAAGACCTCGCAAGGCATGGCGAGCAACCTAGGTCGCTTCGCGTCCTGGGCCAAGCGCGGCATTGCCGCGGCCAGCGACGCCATCCAGACCTCCGAGACGGTGGAGTTTCCTTCGTGCGCGGTCGACGTGCGCCGCAAGATCGCCGACGGCGGCTTCTCGGAAGTCTTCCTCGTCGCCGACCAGCAGTCGGGCCGCGAGCTCGCGCTCAAGCGCTGCTTGGCGCAGTCGCGCGAGGACGAGCACGCCCTGCGCCGCGAGGTCGCCGTGCACCAAAAGGTGCGCAGTGACTACGTCATGAAGCTCGTCGACGTCATGGACGCCGAGTCGCGCCGCCTCTCCGGCGCGCGCGAGTTCCACATGCTCTTCCCGCTCTACACGGGTGGCTCTGTCTTTGACGTCATGTTCGCCATCTCCGAGACGCCCGACGCCCAGCCCTGGCCCTTCCCCGAGCCCGTTGCGGCGCGCATCATGGTCGGCGTGCTCGACGGCCTCGACGCACTGCATGCCGCCGGCTTTGCGCACCGCGACATCAAGCCTCACAACATTCTCCTCAACGTGCGCGGCGGCGGGCCTGCGCAGCTCCCAGCCGCCATCAACGACATTCAGCCAGTGCTCATGGACCTTGGTTCCTGCGCCCCGCTGAACGCGCGTGTCACCACGCGCGCCGAGGCCAGCATGGCCGTCGACGAGGCCAGCGTGCACTGCAGCGCGCCCTACCGCGCGCCCGAGCTCATGGAGGTGCCCTCCTTGCCCTACGACTTTGGCGCCGCCATCGACGTCTGGTCCATTGGCACCACGCTCTTCGCCATGACCTACGGCCGCATGTGGTCACCTTTCGAGAGCCCCACGCAGGGCGTGCTCACGCTCGCCATTCGTCAGGCGAACGTGCGCTTTCCTGCAAACACCAAGTCGCTCTACTCCGAGCCCTTTGCCAAGCTCCTCAAGCAGACCATGCGTCTCGATGCCACGCGCCGACCTTCGGTCGAGGCACTTCGCAATCAGCTTGCCAAGCTGTGCTAGGGCCTGATGCCAAAAACATGTCGATCTTGCTGTGAGATACAGTTGGTGATGCGGCTGATGGTAGGTAACAGCAAGGATCTTGTGTCATCTTGTCAACTGCCGCTCACAGTCGCGACCGCTGTGAGGTCCGCCGTAACACCACCATCAAGGCAGACTCCACAAGCAGCAGACGAGCGCAAGTCATCAATCAAACGAACGCAAGCCGTCACACGCCAATTGCATGCGGTTCGCCGAGGCCAATCTCTTCGAGTCCCTCACCGATGCCATTCTCTTCGAGTCCCCCAGGCGCCTCGTCGTCAAGGAAGGGTTTCATCCTCGCATTGGCCCTTGGCGTCAAGGCTTCCTTCCCCCTTGCCATTCCCTCGTACTCGTCCTCGTCATGGTCCTCGTCCGCACGTCATGGTCCTCGTCCTCATGTCATGGTCCTCGTCCTCACGTCATGTTCCTCGTCCTCGCGTCCTTGTCCTCGTCCTCGTCCTCGTTCACCTCCCCGTTGAGCACGACGAAGCGCAGCAGACCAGGAGCGCAGCGCGCGCGCGCGCGGGGCTGGGCGCGGCGGCGGCGGCGGCAGCGGCGGCGGCAGCGGCAGCGCGATGGCGAGCTACGCGTGGGAGACGAACCTGGCGCGGAGCTGGGAGGCGCTGGAGGAGGACCAGCATGGCGTCCTGCGCGTGGCGGCCGGCGAAGGCGATGGCGGCGGCGGCGCGCGCGGCGCGGAGGAGCGCCTGGGCGGCGGCGGCGGCAGCGGGCGACTGCGGCTGAGCGGGCCGGAGGGCACGCTGAGCAGGAACATGATCCGGTACCTGGTGGTGGTGGTGGACGTGTCGCAATCCATGAAGGAGAGCGATCTGCGGCCGTCGAGGCGCGTGGTGACAGCGGAGCTGCTGCGCGACTTCATCGTGGCGTTCTTTGACGAGAACCCGCTGAGCAACATGAGCATCGTGGTGTCGCGCGACGGCGTGGCGCAGAAGCTCACGGACATGTCAGCCAGCGCAGCGCGGCACTTGGCGGCGCTGAGCATGCTCGCCGAGGGCGGCGACTTCTCGCTGCAGAACGCGCTGGAGCTCGCGCACGCCGCGCTGCAGAGCGTGCCGCAACACGGCAGCCGCGAGGTGCTCGTCATCATGTCCTCGCTCAGCACGTGCGACCAGGGCGACATCTTCGAGACGATCGAGAAGCTGGAGCGGTCCAAGGCGCGCGCCTCGGTCATTGGGCTCGCGGCCGAGGTGTACGTGGCCAAGAACCTCGCGGAGAGCACACGCGGCCGCCACGACGTCATCACCTCGCGCGAGCACTTCCGCCAGCTCCTGCAGAGCCACGTACCGCCCGCGCCGGCGCTCGCCGACAGCCGCAACGGCCTGCGCTGCACCTTTGTGCGCATGGGCTTCCCCTCGCAGCTCGCGGCGCAGGACGGCGCCGGCACCGTGAACGGCGCTGCCGGCGCCGGCAACGGCGCAGCCTCGCAGGCTGTCACCGCCAGCAAGGCCCTCGCCGCCGACACGCACGAGATCACGGCCACGGGCTACGCTTGCCCGCGTTGCGCCACCATCGTGACCGAGCTCCCGGGCAACTGCCCAATATGCGAGCTTGAGCTCATCGCCTCGGCGCACCTGTCGCGGTCTTACCATCACCTCTTTCCCGTGCCGCGTTTCCGCGAGGTCAAGCTCGCCGAGGTGCTCAAGACCGCGTCCAACTGTGGTGCCTGCTCCGTCTCCTTTCTAAAGGCCCCTGTCGAGGCGCTGTACCAGTGCCCTAGGTGTTCCACCTACGTGTGCGACACCTGCGAGCAGGTCATTCACGAGAGCTTGCACCAGTGCCCGACCTGCCTGCAGACTCGGACTGCCGCGCTCTCCGTGCCCGTCAAGGAGGAGAAACACGGGAACCCAGCAACATCATAAGATGTAAGCTAGCTGCGATTGACAATGACGCAACAGGACTTCGTTGCTCTGACGCAACAGGACTCCGTTGCTCTAACTTAAGTTGGCTAGTTTGACAATGACACATCAGGACTTCGTTGCTAGCTAGCTAGCAAGTGACCTTGAGCGCATAACTAGCCAGCTAGATCGCGTCTTGACGTCTTGGCGCGTGCGTAAAGATGGAAAGGCGACTTGTACACGAAGAAGGCATCTCATCCTATTTTCACAGGCCATGCATGTCAGCGAAGAAGCATCTCGTCTCATTTTCACAGGCCGTGCATGGCAGCATTTCAGTTTCCTCCTGCACCTGCTCCTTCGCCACCGCCGTCCTTCTTGGCGATGCGTAGAGAATGCAAGAAGATGATGAGGTTCTTGAGCGTCTTGCGGCCTGGCGGTTGGCCCGGCGCGCGTGCGCCAAGGCCGTCGGTAACGCGATACAGAGTGGCGTTGACCTCGGCCTTGATGTCGTCGCGCGGGTCCAGCGCGAAGCAGGCCATGGCCACGGCGAGCGAGAGGCGCTCTGGCGTCAGCGGCGAGGCGCGCAGCACGCAGGTGAGCCCGCGGTCGCGGGCCAGCACGCTTGCGCGGTGCGCGGCGGGCAGACAGATGGACTGCCAAAAGGCGCGGTTGGCGAGCTCCTTGGGCGAGGCCGGCAGCACAAAGGTCTGCGCCGCGGGGAGCGCCTTTTCCCAGCGCGCGTCCGCGTCCGCGTCCGCCTCGTGGCGAAGGTCCACGAGGACGTGGCGGGCCGGGTCGAGCTGCGACACGAAGGCTTCGTCCGCGAGCGCGAGGTCCGCGAGCGCCTTGGGGCAGGCCTCGCGGGTCAGTTGGATGCAGGCGTCCGCGTCGGAAGCGGCGGTGGCGGCGATGGCCCCGTCGTCCGCCTCATGCAGCGTGGCGAGGAGGTCAGCGACCTCGTCGTTGTCGCGGCAGGCGACCAGGGCCTCGCGGTGCGCCCAAAAGAGCTCCGGCGTCAGGGCGCCGGCCCAGAGGTCGTGGTCGTCGCCGGCGCCGGGGATGTAGCGCCAGGCACGGCGGAAGACGCGCTCGGTGCCAGAGGCGATGGCGACCGAGGCGCTGAGGCAGACGATGGGCGTGCAGGGCGCGTCCGGGTCCGCGGTGGGCAGCGTCATCTCCGTGCTGCGCGCGTCCTCGGACCAGTCCTGGTCCGGGTCGCAGCAGACCCAGACTGGGCGCAGCGGCGGACGGTCGGCGAGCGCGGCGCGCACGGCGTCCTGGGCGGGCGCCGGCACGGTGGCAGCCCAGGCCTCGAGCTGCGCCTCGAGCGGGCGGCGCTCCGAGGCCGGGACCCAGGGGGGCAGGTCGAGCGGGGTGCCGCGATGGCCGGCGACGTGGTTCATGACGAAGCACCAGATGGGCACGGTGCGCGTGAAGGAATCCGGGAAGCGCTTGCCGCGGCGCGTGGCGTCCACGATGATGGCGCCACCGCGGTAGCTGTCGGGGAAGACGCTGAGGCCGGCCTCGGCGCCGGCACTCTCGCAGGCGCAGGCGGCCTGGAGCACGTTCACGTTGAGACGGCGAGCGGCAAAGCCCGGGCGTGTCACGTGGCCGTCGGAGCTGCGAAAGTAGCAGCCGGCCTGCTGCGTGTACCAGGCGCCGTTGCGCAGGTTCGCGAAGACCGGAAGCGCGTCGCCAAGCACCTCGCTGCAGAGGTGGCGCACGAAGCCGGCGTCCGCGTTGATGGACTGCACCCTGGCGAAGAGGCCGTACTCGTCGCGCTGCAGCGCGCGCAGCGTCTGCTGGAGGCGCAGGCCGCTCGAGACGCCCACTTTGGGGGCGCGCACGAAGCGCTCGATGACGACGCCGCCTTGCGCGATCTCGTCGCGCAGCTGCTCGCGCTCCAGCCCGAGGCGCGCGCACTGCTCCAAGATGATGTTGGTGGTGGCCTGCACGCGGAAGCTTGAGCATAGCACGAACTGCGTCTGCACGCCGCGCGACTCCGCGTGGCGCAGCATCTGGTCCACGGTCTCCAGGAGCAGACGCACCACCAGCGTGGAGTACGTGAGGTCGGCGCCCACGATGAGGTCGAAGGGCCGCCGCGAGAAGCGCTCCAAGAAGCTGCGGAGGGTGGCCTCCTCGGCGCCCCAGCTCAGCTCGGCGGTCTCGGTGGGCAGCATGGGCTCGGCGTTCTGCTTGACGCTGCGCTGGATCATGTCCAGGAGGTATGGGTCGCGGTCCGTCATGACCACGTAGCCGCGGCGCTTGTGCAGGCGCGCCTGGAGGCGGGCCAGGAAGATGCCCACGAGCCCGGAGCCTGCGCCGAGCTCCAGCACGCGCGTGATGCGGTCGCCGCGCCGCAGCGTGTCCTCCACGAACTCGTCGCTGCCCAGGAACTCGCACAGGGCACGCGCTGCGGGCCACACGAACTTGCCGCACTGCCAGCCGGACCCTGGGTCCATCTCCGCGCACAGCACCTCGACCTCCAGGTCCTCCGCAGCCAGCGGCGGGCCCTCGCCATCCTCGTCCTCCGCCGGCGCCGCGCTGGTTCCGCTGTCCTTCCCGCTGCCGTTGGCGCCGCCGGCGGCCTCCCCTGCGGCCTCCGCGCCGCGGGAGCCGTCTTCGGCGGCAGCGGCGGCCGAGACTTTAAGTTTTCCCTGCGGCTCCTCCGAGTCGTCGTCCTCCAGCTCGAGCTCTTCCTCCTCCTGCTGCTCCTGCTGCTCCTGCTGCTGCTGCTGCTGCTTGGCCCTGTGGCGCCTGCCGAGCGGCCTGGCCCTGACGCGCTGCGTGACGCCCACCTCGGGCAGGTTCATCTCGAAGAGCTCGCGCAGGCCGGCCGCGCCGAAGAGCTCTCCCTCCCCGTCGCCGCCGTCTTCCTCGGGGCCCTCCATCGCCGCCGCGGGGCCCTTCCGTCTCGCCGCCCGCGCGGCCGCTCGCTCTGGCCGCGCCCCGCGCCCCGCCGCCCCGCCCTGCCACCGGTCACTGCCGCCGCCACTGCGCCGCGCACTCCACGCCCGTCTCTCCGTAACCGCCCTCCCCGCAACCTGCCCGCGGCCGCGCCGCGAACCGCCGCCGTTCCGTTTCCCGTTCCGGTACGCTGAGCTGAGCTGCCAGTGCAGTGAGCTGAGCCTCCCGTTCCATCGTTCTCGCGCCCTAAAGAACGACTGCAGTGGGGGCGCCGCCGCTGCCTTCTCAAGTTGCCGCAAGGCCCGTGGCCGGCCTCTGCGCGGAAGGCGGCCTGGCCGCGAGCGTCCGTCAGGGCCGATGCCCGCGCGCAGAGCTGAGGCTCGCTGAGCCGCGTGGCCGGGCTGCCAGCCAGCTCAGCTCGCCCGGCACCGCAGCCGCTGTGCGCCGAGCCGCGAACTGCGGTGACCCGAGCCTGCGCATCGCATCACAGCTGAGCTCACAGTGACGGCGCATCGTGCGCGGCGCTGGCACTGCCCTGACGCCGCGCTGCGCCGCGCTGCTCGCTCAGGCTCTGCAAGCGCAGCGCAGCTCGGCGCGGGCTGAGCAGCCTCTGCGTCTTCTGGGGGCCTCCAGGCTTGCGAGAAGCCGCAGCCTGGCAGCGATCACGGCGGCGAGCGCGGCGTGGCGTGTCCAAGGCGCAGAGCCTGCCTGTGGAGCACAGACAGTCAGTCATCAGACAGACAGACAGAGAGAAGACAGACTGAGTCAGAGAGAGTCTGAGACAGTGCCGCTTCTCGGAGACTTCCGCGCGGAAGCAAGCGCGGCCAGCGCTCGCGCGGCCTGCGCGCGCCTCGCGCGGCAGACCTGCTTCGACGCCGGCGTCGCGACGGAGCGCGGAGGGCGGAGGAGGCAGGCGGGGCCCGGCGGCCGGCGCGCGGCGCGAGCGGCGGCAGCCGCGGCAGCGCGGAGGCAGCGCGCACGGGCAGCGCAGGCCCAGGCAGGGGCTGGTTGCCATCAATCGACGAATCTGATCATTCATTCAATCCATCCGCCCTTGGGCGCCGGCCAGCGAGCGGCGCGGCGCGGCGCGGCAGAGCGGCGGCGCGGCGCGGCGAGCGAGGCGAGGCGAGCATGATGGCGGCGGCGGCGCTGGCGCGCGCGGGCGCGCTGCGCTCGGCGGCGGCCGCGACGACGACGACGACGTCGACGTCGACGGCGGCGACATGGGCGGCGCGCAGGACGTGCACGACGGAGGCCAAGGCGGCGAAGCGGCTGGCGGAGGCGCGCACGGCCGAGGCGGAGGCGCCCGCGGCGGCGGCGGCGGCGGCGGCGCAGGTGCTGGGCGAGGCGGCGCCCGCGCGCGCGGCGCCGGGGCTCGTCAAGCGCGTGCTGCTTGCGCTTGCGCCTTCGCTGCGCGTGCTGGACGTGGCGATGCGTACCAATCGCCACATGATTCTGTGAGTATGCGGCGAGCAAGCAAGCAAGCGATGCAGCGCCCGGCGCGCGACCCTAGCCTCAGAGCGCTCGCGAGCAACGCGTTCAGGAGGCCAGTTTTGGCGACGGCGTGCTCGCGACGAGGACGCGGTGTGGGCTCCTCATGCCGTCGAGCATTCATGGCTGCGACCTTCTCTCTCTTCTCCTACTTTTCTCTTCGCCTCGCGTCTTATTCGTTAGTTTTGGCGGTCTTCGTACACTTGACCTGGCGCGGCGCTCCCCGTGACCCTTTGTATGGACCAGGTTTGAACAATTTCCTCTTTTTTTGTTTCTCTCACTGGCAGGCTCAGCTGCAAAGTTCCGAGCCACTGCAACCACCATCAATTTGTTTTCTTCTTCTTGTTGTTGTTCTTCTTGTAGTTCTTCTTCTTGTTGTCCTTCTTCAAAAGGGCGGGCTGAGGAAGTTCTCGCGCATAGCTGGCGCGGCGCTTCCCCGGCCGTGATCCTCTGTATGGACCAGATTTGAACAATTTCCCCTTTTTTTCTTGCTCTCACTGTCAGTTCCGAGCCACTGCAACGACCGTCAATTTGTTTTCTTCTTCATCATCATCAAAAGGGCGGGCTGAGGAAGTTCTCGCGCATAGCGAGCAGGTCGAGAGGCTCGTCCAGGTAGATGGTGCCGGCAGGGTCGGTTTCCTGGAACATTCCGACGGCCTCGCGCAGGGATGTGAGCTCCGTTTTGTGAATCCAGCGAGCGATCCTGAATGCGGAGAGTGGGTCGTCTCTCAATCCGAAGGTAGTGACGTGCCAGGAGCCGGTACCCGGGTCCCAACGGGGTTTGAGCCGATTCCTCAATCGTTCAATGGGGTCATCGTTGCCCGTGCTTGGGATGGGGCCGCTTTGGCGGAACCTGACGCGCTGCACGACGGGGAAGAACGAGCTGTCGAGTCCACGCACAGCGGTGTCCGGGCTGGCCACGAGAAACCAGTCTTGCTTCACTACATCATAGTACGCCGGGAAGGTCTGCAGCACATTATGACGGGCGCTGCCGAGCATGTCGTGCCCAAGTCTGTCGGTCAGCAAGCAAAAGAATTGGCGGTGCGCGGACAGTAGCACTTTGCGCTGTGTGGTATCGAGCGGGACCAGCGCCGTGGTGTTGAAGATGGGGCGGCCGTCTTGGTCGAGCTCAGTCGCCAGGGCGCTCGGAGCGTCAGCCTGATCGCCGTCAAAGATCAGCGTCACGTTCCACGGCTTGGTGTCGTAGCCGATGGTGGAATTCTCTTGTTTGCCAAGCTGCCGCATGAAGTGCCTTTCGGGGGGGTTCATGAGGAACGAGACAATCGCGCCCTGCGGCAAGCTCACGTCCAAGTCGTTCGTGAGTCGTTTCAGCGCCACCTGGAAGTCCACTGCGGGCTCGTTTGGGGGCGCGCCATCCGGCGGCGTCTCGATTTCACAGCCCGCACTTGCACGTGTCTCCTGGCCACCAGTCAACTGGTCGAGGAGGTCAAGAGTCTCCTGGCTGGCCGGCGACGGCATCGGAGGCAACGGGATGCCGGCGCTCTTGAGCTCAAAGTAACAGATTCCTGCCATCGTGGCGTCAGCGGCTGCGTTGTGCCAAAAGTCCGTGAGCGTCGCGGCGATGTGGTCCTTGACCCGCTTCTTCTGGCCCTGGTCCTTCGTCTCTTCGTACAGGTCTTTCAGACTCAAGTACTTGGAGTTCCCTCCCTTGGTCTTCCGTCGGTTAAACTCCCCGGACGGCTCCAGCGTGCAAACCAATGGGCCCTTGGTGAGGAGGCGCAAACCATCGAGCATGAGGGACCTGCTCTTGTCGGGCAAGGTCCGGAACTCTTCGCTCTTCAGAACACGCAGTGCGTCCGAGAGCACGAGCGCCACGTCGCCCGACAGGGAATGACCGACCACGGTGCCGCCACTCCGGTGTATGACTCCGCACACTTGGAGGAAACTCGTGATGACCTCGTGGCGGGCCCGCCCTTTTTCCATGGCGAGCTCGTGCGAGATGTGGTGAAGCTCGCTCGCTTCTCTTTCAATGACAAAGTCATCTGGCCGCACGATCGCATGACACATGGTGCCAACCAAAGCCTCTTTCTCGCCAAAGACAGCCCAGCCGATGCTGGCCATGCGTACGTCATGCGCCTCGAAGTCGCCTTGTGTCTTGAGAAATGCCTTGGGCAGCTTGCTGTACTCCGTGTCGAACGCCAGGCAGAGGGGCTTGCTGCCTGTGGCATTGCGTACGGAAGCCGGAGTCATGGGCAGAAAAGACACCTCCAGAGCCTTCAGGCGCGCCGCGTCAATGGCGGCCTTCTCCGCGGCCTTCTCCGCGGCCTTGGCCGCCTCCAGTTCCGCGGCCTTGGCCGCCTCCAGTTCCGCACTCAGCTTTCCCAACCGTTCTTCGATCTCGGCCCGATTGGCCGCTGCGGCCAATACCGCGGCGTCCACAGCTTCAGGTACAGCGTCGGAAGCCACACTCGTTCTCTCCGGCTTGGCCACCTGCTCTATCGCCGCTGGTGCTGCTGCACCCCCCTGAGTCGCTGTCTCGTCTCCTGTATTGGCTGCGGTCTTCTTTGCCGTGCTTGTGGTCGTTTTGCTCGCGGTGCTCGCGGTCTGCTTCGTCTGTTTGGCCACCTGCTCACTCGCTGTCTTGTCTCCTGTATTGGCTGCGGTCTCCTTTGCCGTGCTTGTGGTCGTTTTGCTCGCGGTGCTCGCGGTCTGCTTCGTCTGTTTGCCCACCTGCTCACTCACCGCTGGTGATGCTGCACCCCCCTGACTCGCTGTCTTTCCTCCTGTGTTGGCTGCGGTCTTCTTTGCCGTGCTTGTAGGCGTTTTGCTCGTGGTGCTCGCTGTCTTCGTGGGCCCTCTGCGCCTCGTGGTGCTCGCAGCCTTTCCAGCCGTGCTGCTCTTCGCGGTTCGGGAGTTCTTGCCGCCTTGCGTGGTGCTCGCGGTCTTTTTACCCGTACTGCTTGAGGTCTTTCCGGCCGTACCGCGCGCAGCCTTCTTGTTCGTGCTAGGCGTGCTCTTTTCAGCCGTGCTCTTGGCCGCCTTCGCCGTGACCGCGCTCTTGGTGGTCGTTTCGGCCGCCGTCTTGGTCGCCAGCCCTCGCGCGGCCGGCACGGGCGCCGCGATCTGTACCAGGTCGCCGCGCGCCGCCCTCGCGCCGGCCGCCGCCACGAGCGAGAGGCCGCCGCCGCGGCCGCTGCCGCCGCCGCGACTGGCGCCCCATGCCGATGCCGCCGCCGCTCCTCGCAGCGCGTCGGCCGCCGCATGCTGGCGGGCCGCGCCGCAGCACGCGCGCCGCAGCGCGCCTGCGGCCAGCATCCTCGCGCGCGCGGGACCCCTCTCGCGCGCGCCGCCGGGCCTTGCCTTCAGTTGCCCTGCCCCGCCTTGATTGCTGGTGGCGCGAGCGCAACTTGTGGTGCAGTGATGGTTGGCCTCGCCACTGCGGCGGCCCACTCGGCCGGCGCGCTGCGCGTGCACGTCATGTCTTCGCGCGTCTGCGGCAGCTCCGAGGTCGATGCGGGCTGCGCTGCGACGAGCCCGAGTCCGCGCGTCCTCGTACAGGCTGACCGAGTCCGGGTGGCGGGCAACCTGAAGTTCAACTTGGACCCAGCGGCCGGCCAAGGGACCCGGCCCGCGGCGGCTAGCTAGAGGTACACACCGTTTGAGCCGGGGGAGGGGGGGGTGGACGAAGGCTTCGCGGAATGGACACAGCCGGAGGAGCGCAGTCTGGTGGTGCAGGTGCTGGTGCCGGCTGACGCAGCTTGCCAAGAAGCCGCGAAATACAGGACGACTGACTAAGCGAGTCCAATTCCTGCGGTGCTGCGCTCGGGTCCCCGGCCCTGCGGCCAGCGCGATCTCACTTCCTGGGGCCTTGGTCGCGGGCGCTCGCGTCGCTTGCCATCGGTGGGCGGGGGTCTCCATCGGGCGCTTGAGGAGCGGACTCCGCATGTCCGTGGATGCACTTCGCAATCGCGTGCTCTCCCCCTCCTTGGCAGAAATCGCGGCGAGGACCCATGGCCGGGCAGCGCGCGCACTCGAGCGCGCACGCGAGCGAGGGATACATTTCGCTGCAATTCGTGAGCCCTTCTTGTTAGCAGGACAAAGCGGCCGATGGCTCTTCGCCCATGACGGACTTACACTTGCGGCACACGGACAAGGCCCTGTCCAGTTCGCCGAAGAACACTTTGCACGAGCTTCCCAGCACGGGCCCGTCGTACCACCTCTCGCGGCACGGGAAGGTGGTACGAGTAAACCCCCAACAGCATCCTTGTCGAGAGAGCAAGGATGGGCTGCGCGAGCTCAAGCCAGGCCGACGCCTTGGCGGTCGACCGCCGGGCGGGCCGGGATGCGCAAGAGCAGGAGGCAGCGCAGCATGCGTCGCAGCTGCAGCTGCAGCGCGAGCGTGAGCATGCGGATACGCTGTCGAGCTCGGGCGAATCGACCGTCATCGTGGAGGAGGACCACGGCGTGATGCTGCAGTCCTTCTTGGCCCAGTGCCCGCTGTTCTCGCAAAAGGCCTCGAGTCGCAAGATGAGCATGTCGTTCAGGTCCGTGGACGGTCTGCTCGAGATTGACATGGTCAAGGCGGGTGACACGATCTACGCGGAGGGTGAGCCGGCGGACGAGACCGCCGTGATCGTGCACGGCGCGGTGACTCGGCTCACCGAGGACGATACGCGCACCACGGTGCTGCGTCAGAACGAGGCGGTGGGCGCTGCCGAGTTCAGGCACAACCTGTGCTACCTGGCGTCCTACGTGGCGCAGACCGACAGCTACCTGGTGCGCGTGTCGCGCGCGTTGATGCGGTCAGGACCGTCGGGGCGGCCTCCGGTCGGCCTGAGCGGGCTCGCCGCGCACCTGAGCGAGCGCGGCAGCGCGTGGGTGGCTGAGGTGCTCGCCGAGGTCGAGGTTCTGAGCGACGAGGCGAAGCAGCACCTGAGCAACGCGGCTGGGCTCTTCCGCGTGCGCCGCGTCGAGGCAAACGAACGCGTCTTTACGACCGGCCAAGCAGCAACCAAGTGGTACGTGGTGGCGCAGGGCACGGCCGTGGCCTCGATGCTGGAGGATGCCGATGAGACGGCCTTTACCGTCACGGAGCTCAAGCGCCTGACGCTCGGTGAGGCCTTCGGCGAAGCCGCCATCATCAGCAAGAACAAGTCGCCCCTGCAGCCCTACACGGTGAGCACGCTCACGGATGTAGTCCTCCTGGAGCTGGACCGCTCCGCCTTTGAGCGTCTCAAGGGCACGGCGCCCGAGATGTACACCGAGGTCACCAACGCGATGCGCGCGCGCACGCTGCTCACGGTCAACCCTGAGTCGTCCAAGTTCACGCGCTTTTTGACGCCGGAGAAGATCGAGATGCTCGCTACCATGGCGTCGCCCGTCGTCTTCCAGCCCGGCCAGGCCATCATGGTGGAGGGCACGCTGCACCACAAGACCTTTTACCTCGTTGCCGAGGGTCTGGCCGAGGTCATCAAGGCGGACGAGGAAGGCATCGACGAGAAGGTGCGCATCCTGCAGACCGGCGAGTACTTTGGCGAGCTCGCGCTCGTCACGGGCCACCCGCACTCCGCCACGGTGCGCGCCGGCCCGCGCGGCGTCGTCTGTCTCGCCGTCACCGAGGAAGACTTCACGCGCGTCTTTCTGGACGAGCCCACCGTCTACGCCGAGCTGCGCATCCGCGTGCTTGGCAAAGAGTGCAACCTGCGTGACGTCCTCTATCAGAAGGACTGCCGCAAGGTTTTCTTGCGTCACTGCGAGAAGGAGGTCGCCGCTGAGAATGTGAATTTCTACTTTGCGGTCGAAGAGCTCGAGGCCCTCGGCATGCACCGCGTGCGCAAGGAAGTGCTCACCTCGCTCGGCTACGATCTCCACGCTGTGGTTCGCGCGCGCTTCCAGCAGCTCGTGGAGACGGCGCAGGACATCTTTGACGAGTTCATCGACCCGGCCGGAGCCAAGTGCGTAAATATCGACTCGCACCTGCGCGAGGAGCTCACGGCCCTCTTCGCCGCCGAGGAGTACTCGTATGAGATGTTTTCGCCCGCCAAGGACGCCATTTACAAACTCATGGCCGGCGACAACTTTGCGCGATTCGAAGTTTCGGACGATTTTGCCAAGGTCCTCGAAGAGATCGGCCCGTACGACCCAGAGGAGCGGAACCGGCCCCGCTCCATAGCACGTCAAATCCAGAGCATTGCCTCACGCCGCGACCGCAAGCGCGACCGCACCTTGTTCGACGGCAAGCAGCTCACCATCAATCGCAACAATCAGTCGCGCCTCTGGGACCAGATCGAGTAGGCCGTGCGAAAGCGAACCCAAGCGCGAGCGTGCTCGGCGTCCTGGGTTCAGCCTCTCGCCCTCGCGCGCCCTCGCCCTCTTCTTGCATGATACGGAACAAAGTCTAAAAAACATGTGTGAATCCCTGTGTTTATGAACTCTCCAAGGTTGCCGCCCACGACCGCGTGATGTGCTCCAGGTACTTGCGGCGCTCCTCGTCGCGCATCACCTCCACGAAGGTCTCGTACTCGAAGATGGTCAGCAGCGTCTGCACGAGCGCCACGGCGCCCGCATCGCCGGTCTTGGACTCCTCCTGCTCGCGCAGGTAGTGATACATCTCCTGGCGACTCGAGCCCAGCTTCTTGACGTGGTCCTCGATCTGCGCCTCGAACTTGCCGGCGAACTGCGCGTGCACCTCCTTGTACTCGAGCGGGTGCTCGAACTCGGACGCGCGCGCCTTGGCCTCCTCCGGCGTCTGCGTCGCGAACGAAGCCGCGTGCTCCTCCATGAACCGGAAGACGCCCTCACGGAACGGCTTGGACACCAGCATCTGCGCCACCGAGCTGATGATCTTCTCCTCCTTGCTGGGCGCCATGCTGACAATGCGCTCGCTCGCGCGTAAGCTAGCTACTAGCTTGAGCTTGCTCTAGTACTCTAGTACGGCTTGCTTGTTTTGCGTGCCTGCCTGCGAGCGAGCGCGCGGGGGACGAGCGAGCGTGCAAGGCCGAGCGAATTTGCAGTCGGGTGCGGCCTCTGGTGGTATTTGTTAGTCGTGTGCCTGCTGCGCGGTCGGCGTCCGCCTGCGGCGCGGCGAGCCGCCCCACTGGCCCCAGCCACCTTGGGTCGGCCAAGCAAGCGCAAGGCAAGCAAGCCAAGCGGCCAAGCCCCAAACGCCCCAAACGGGTCCTGGGCGTGTTTCCGACGTTCGTTTATCCACTGCGCAAGGAACGCCTCCCGGACCACGACAATGCCGCGCGCGCGCGCTGTGCCGCTTCGCGTCTGGTTCGCGTCTGGCTGCTCCTCGCACCGCGTCTGGAGACTGACCGACTGCGCCTGAGGCGCGGGTCGGTTGAGCAAGGCAGAACTGCACGAACATGGTGCCACGCCCCGCTGATCAGAGAGCCAGGCGGTGAGTGACTCGCGTGAGGCACGCCAAACCAAACGCTTGTGCTGCCGCGGCGAGCAAAATTGCCAAAGATTCTGGCTCAGAGAAGATCCACCACGCCAACGTCGGCCGCCCTGGGCGTTTGCGGCGCAACTTGCAGGGAGGGCCTTGGCCCAAGCCGGCTCGCAAATGGCACACACCGGGGTGCTCGTTTCATGGCGCTCCACCGCACCGCGCTTTGGCCGCTTTGGCCGCGTCAAGATCGCTTGGCAGCCACTGGCTGACTGTCAGCACGCACCGTCAAATACTTCTTGACGTGACGCACTCTAGCACCCTCTGCCTGTAAGAAAGCACCAATAGGGGGATTTTTGACATCTGATGGACCTTTTTTCATCCGCGTCCGACCACTTTTGCCCAAAGTGCGGGCGGCAATCGCACAAGGGCTCTATTTCGCTTGCCCCGCTGAAGCGGCAAGTGAGATGTCCAAGTGGTTGATGAGCTGCGCGCACTTTGATTCTGCCATATTGTGCCTATATAGGGGGGACCAAACGTGAGGGTCCCGGGGGACAGTTGTCGAGGGTCGCTGGGTTGCGCCTGTGCGTGGTGAAGCGACTCAAGCGGTCGTGCCAGCGTCTGGATTTGTCAATGGGCGCTTGATTTGCGCTCGTCGGTTGTTGACGAAGTTCACGAGCTGCTTTTTGGTCGGCGAGTCATCAGGAAAGTCGCCATCTGCGGTGCGAAAGCGCTTGACCCACGCCTCGTATGCGCGGCCTGCAGTCTTGTTGTGCTCCTCGACCATTCTGATGAGGAACTCCTTGTGGATGCCATGAACTTTGCCTCGGCCAGCGCTACACTCTGCTCCGCGGTTCTCGGCAGCAGTGGTGCTGCTGGGATGAGGCGCAGCGCGAGACTTCGTCGTATAGCCGAGCTGTGTGCGGATGCTGGTCTTCATGGATGAGAAGCGCGCTTTGAAAGTCATCTGGAGCTTCGCGTCGTCGAGGGGAGTGGAAGAGCCGTCGAAGCGCTCAATGGCCGCCTCCAGGATCGCGGCGGGCATGCAGCTTGGGTCCCGGTTTAGAGCCGCCTGGATGAAGTCAACGAAGACGAGGGGGAAAGGCTCTGCCAGGGACTCGGCGTAGGCGACATAATCCGGTGGGGGTAGCTTCAACTTGATGTGCCTCTTCCGAAGGTTGACGTAGCGCATGATTTCGGCTTTGACATCCTTCTCGGAGGGCAGGTCGAGGTTGTAGCGAAGCGTTGGATCCTCCCGCAACCGCTCAAGCATCCAGGCTGCGTGGAGCTTGCTATCGCCCTCCGCCTGGAACCACTCGGCGAGGCGTCTGCGATACGGCGCGGCAAGGGTTGCACCGGCGCGGTAGCCAACTCGCACACGGCGGGCGTACCCGGGAGGCAGGAGTTTCGCGCTTGCGTTGTAGTTTGCCGCCTGCAGATACTCCTGCATGTCCGCGTTGCCGTCACGCACCATGTGGTTGCCCTCTCGAAGGATCGTTGAGGAAGAAGCGAAGCGCGTCGAGCACGGTCTCCTCGCGGTACTTCTTCCTGACGTGCTTGAGCTTCTTGAGCTCGTTCCCGGCAGCAAGTTGCTCGGCGTCATCCAGAGCTTGCCTATGAGCACGATGGTTCCAGGTTGGAGCGGGAGCCTCCAGGAGATGCTCGCTGACTCGCTGGATCTCCCTGCGGTTCATGAGCGGCGCGAGGACTGCCCGTAGAACGCGTCGCGCGAGAGACCCCCTCTTGGTCATGGACTCGAGCTTGAACAGATGGGCGACCGTTGTCTTGAAGTCTTCGGGCGACTTCGCGCCTTTCGCGACGATCTTTGACGCTACGCCCAGCATGAGCTCCATCGCGTGCGGGCCACAGATGACTGCGCACGTCTGCTGCAGGACCTGCGTGGCGACGCTAAGGAGCCTGCCCCAGGCGACCTTGCCGACGCCATCCTGGCCGTTGAAGCGGTCCACGACACCCGGCATGCCGTGCAAGGTGCCCTCAGGGAGCTCGAACTGGTGGAACAAGCTGCGAAGGGTGCCCAGCTTCATGATGGTGAGCTCCTCCGGCTTGTAGATGAGGTCGCTGTCGTCCTTGACCTCGACAGCGGCGCCAGGGGCCGGAGCTGCGGCACGCTTTGGTGCTTGCCGAGTCCGCAAGAGCCCCATCGACGCCGAGTTCTTGGAGCCCTTCTGCCGCCCTGGCTTACGCTTGCCTCCCGGCAAGCACGTTGGGCAGCATCCGCGGCACTGGTCCTCGTGCTTCTCGCAGACGCCTTTCCTGCACGTGCAGGTCAAAGGCATGGTAAGACCGCCTGCAGACACCGATCAGGCGCTGCGCTGGCGCGGCTTCGCAGCGCCAGCACCAGGCGCCGCTGCCAGGCGGCGCGCCTGACCCCTCTGAAGCCCGCCCGACCCCGCGCCAACTACTTTTGCAACAACCACGCGCTCGGCGACGATGGTTAGGCTACCAACCGCCGTCTCCTGGCCTCGGCGGGAATTCCCGCTGGCTGCTTCCTCGCCGCGGCGTGGCGCGCGGATGATATTTTGGACAACCTCCGTCAGGTTTGGTACTCTCTTACAGGCAGAGGGTGCTAGCTAGCTCCAGCAAGCAACGCCAGAAGCGCAGTCGAGTCGCGTGCAATGAATGCAGAACAGGGGCTCGTTCCCGTAGCTGCACGTAGCTGTCCGTAGCCAGTAGCCTGCATCTTGGTTCTTGGTGGCTGCGTGGCTGCGTGGCCGCGTCAACGATGCACACAAAGCCCAGCGCAGTGCCGGTGCAAGAAGAGCACATTGTCCTGGGCCTTGGGCTCCTCCTTCCCTTCTTGGCCGCCGTGACCACGACGCTGTACGGCGACGACGAAGCAAAACGTCAGGCTCTCAAGTCGCGCAAGCGCAGGGCGGTGGTGGCTGCAGCGCCGGCGGCGGCGGCTGCCGCGGACAGAGCTGCCGCGCCCACGACCAGCCGCGCCCCGTCTGCCGCGCGGCGGAGGGCGACGTAGCATGCAGGGAGAGACGTACGGCGCCATGGAGGCGCGGCTGGCGCAGGCCGTGAAGCGTGGCAGGACGCTGCGCGAGGAGGTTCGCGAAAAGGACCTGGACGCGTGGGGCGTGAGCTGGGACGTGGCAAGCAGCGTCTTCTCGCGGCTGTACAAGGAGCACATCATGCGCCAGACGCCGGTGGTGCGGCGGCAGCTGGCGCAGGTGGTGCGACGGTTCGAGCGCGAGCGCGCGTCGGGGCGCGACACGGTGCTGCTGGCGCAGGCACGCGAGCTGCGCTTCTCGCCGTTCCTGCTGGCGCGGCTCGTGGTAGGCGACCGCTATCGCATCGTCAAGAAGGAGCTGGCGCGCGTGATGCGGGACCCGGAGCGATTAATCGACGACCCTTACTTGCGCGCGAACGCACTGTGCTGCACGCAGGAGGACACGCAGTATTCGCCGGGCCACGACCGGTGCCGCGACGTGGCAGGCGACGAGTACGAGTACGTCCTGGGCCGGCGTCTGGCGGCGCTCGCGGTGCCCTTTGTGGCGGAGGGCGCGCTGCGCGACCGCGGCTTTGCCAAGACCGTGGACTTCTTGCTCGAGACGCCCATTGCCGTGGCCGGCCCACACGGCGAGCCGCGGCCCATCTTCTGGATTGACTCCAAGGCCATGTTCGGCGACCCGACCACGCACCGCGACAATATGGCACAGCTCGAGGCCTACGTGCACCGCTTCGGCCCTGGGCTTGTCGTCTACTGGCTCGGCTTCGTGGCAAGCCTCAATTCGCACGAGGACATTCTGCTAGCGGACGATCTCCCGCTCCACTTTGCCAGCCTGCCACGTCTTCAGCTGGAGGGCCGCCCGCAAGAACGCGCGGTTCAGGTACCGGCACCACCAACCCCACCACCGTGAACACTAAAGTAGCGGGGTGGTGCCGGTGTTCACCACTGGCAAGCACGCGCCGAGACCGTAACCACTATGACGCGGCCTTCCGGCCCGGCCCCGGCTCGCGCACGGAACGGGCTGCGACTGCTGCGCATGGCCTGCGAATGGCTGCGAATGGCTGCGAATGCTCTCATGCTCTCATGCTCTGTTCTCCGCGCTGTTCTCTGCGCTGTTCTCCCTGCCGGGCCGGGCGCCGTGTAGTATTGCGTCGACTCTCATGTCATGTCATGTCGGCGCTGCGCTGGCGCACTGCCGCCTCCGCTCATCAGCCAGGCGGCGGCTGATCTTTTTCAAGCAGTGGGCACGAGCGCGTGAACACGGAGAGTTGGAGCCCAGCGGCCCACGCGCAGCCCACGCTCCAATCGAGCGCTGGCGGTGGGGCCGGGGCACGAGGCACGAGCACGGGCGCTCCACAGCAGCTCTGATGAGTCAGCTCTAGCAAGAGCCTATGATCCGCGAGAGAGTAGTAGCACGTTCGCCGGACGTGCACGGGGTTCTGCAACTTGGGGGGATAGGGGCAGAGCACGAGTAATGCCGCGCTCGCCGGGCCCGCGTCCCGCGCTTCCCTCCCCCGGTAGACTCCCTCCCCACCCCCGGGACCGGCGCCTCCCGCGCTCCGGCTCTCGGTCGCTAGCACGTGTAAATTCCACAATTTGGTACCTGTATGACGCGGGCGTTGCGCAGGGGAGGCTAGGCAGGGAGAGGGCGCAGAGGGGAAGGCGAGGGCGGCAGCGCAGAGAGGCGCAGCCCGCCCCCCGGGCCAGCGGCCGCGCGCAGCCGCGAGAGGGTGCCGCGGCGGCAGAGCGGCAACGAGGATCCGCGCGAGCGCGCGCGGCGGAGCGACGCGAGGAGCGCGGGCGCGGCGGCGCGGGTGGGCCGGCGGCGAGGGCGCGGCGGCGCGGGCCGCCCGGCGGCTCGCGGGCCTGGAAGCGCTGGCAGATTTTGAACGGCGCAGGATCCAAGGCGGGGTGCGAGACCGGCGAGGGAGCGCGCGTACGAGCGCGAGCGCGCGCAAAAGCAGCGGGACGAGGCGTGGACTTGGCTGTGCGAGAACATGTCGACGCCGTTTGTGACGGAGGTGCAGAACCATGAGGAGGACTATGATAACCTGGCGCAGGACGTGCTCTGGGAGGAGCCGGGCGACGCCAAGGAGGAGGAGGAGGACGGCTCGGATGATGATGGCCGGCGCAAGGTGGGCCGGCGCACGCTGGGCCGCGCGCAGCGCAAGAACACCAAGGACTCCAAGGTGTACTCGGCGACCTTTGACTTTCGGCGCGGGCCGTCGCGCTGGCCCGAGGGCTGTGAACTGATCGACGAGAAGAAGGCCGAGGAGCTCATCAAGAAGGCCGAGCAGCACGCGCAGGAGACGCGCGCTGCGGCCTCGAGCGGAACCGGCAATGCCGTCGCGGACGACCCGTGGGCCGCGCTCGGCGGCATGTACAGCTCCATGTCCGGGAACACGGCTGGCGGCGGCACGCGCGAAGCGGGCACCGGCACCGGCACCAGCATGGGCACGAGCTACGCGAGCGCCGCCATGAGCGCGGCTGACTCGCAGCACGAGGTCATGCACGGGCCGGTGGGGCCGTGGGGCGGCAGTGTCATGGGCCCGGTCGGCCCGAGCGGCGGCGGCAGCATGGGCGCCTCAGCGGCCAAGGATGGCATGGGCGCGGCCTCATCGGCGGCCGGGGCGGCCGCGGCTGGCACGGCGGTCGTCGCGGACGATCGCGCGCTGGACGACCCGCTCTTCAACCTGGCGCCGCAGACGGCAAGCTTCGAGACGCTCAAGGACCATAGCACGGCGCTCGTGCTGCTGCCCGGGCAGCGGCTCAAGCTGGACCTGGAGGGCCTGACGTCGTATGGCGCGAGCTCCAAGGCGCGCGCGCGCACGCGCAAGGAGGCGAAGCGCCGCGAGGCGCTGCACAAGCGCGGGCTGAAGCGGCAGGCCGCCATGGCGCGCGAGGCGGCGCGTCGCGCCGGCGCCGATCTCGCGGCCGTGGAGGCCGCTGTGGCCAAGGCTGAGGCCGAGGCTGCGGAGGAGCGGCGCGGCGGCCTGCGCGACAGCGACAGCGACGATGACGACGTCATGGTGGGCGCCGATGACCTCTTCGGCGGGCTCGACGACGACGACGATGACGATCTCGGCCGCGACTCGGACGATGGCTCCATCGTCATGATGGGCGGCGGCGGCGGCGGCGGCGGTGGCGGCGGTGGCCGAGGTGGCGTCCGCTGGGACGACAGCGCCTTCATGACGGGCGGCACCGGCACGGACACGGGCTTTGGCGGCTTCGGCGGCTTTGGCGGCTTCGGGTCCATGTTCAAGACGTACGTGAACCAGTACACCATCACCATGGACGTCAAGTTCGAGTACGAGCCGCCCCGCAACGGGCTGTCGCTCTTCCAGACGCGCCTCGTGCACGTGGAGGAGAACCAGCGTACCGGGAAGAAGCGCGTCAAGCAGTCGGATGGCGAGTGCATGGTGAACAGCGAGGGCGGCGTGGGCATCCTCGGGTCGTACGGCGACGTGACCAAGGCCAAGGTGAAGAAGGGCCGCTGGACGCGCATTGTCGTCGCCGTGAGCTGCGGCGACGAGGAGGGCAAGGGCCAGGTGCGCACCTGGGTGGACTCGGTGCCGTGCGCCAGTTTCTCTCACGAGGAGGTGCTCAAGGACGGTCGCTTCGCCATCGACCCGGACGCGCTCTACCTCTTCTCCTCCAAGAACCACAGCATGATGCCGGGCCACATCGCGGTGCGCCACGTGCGGGTGGACGCCAGCTTCGCCGACAGCCGCATGGTGCGCGAGCAGCGCGCACGCGACAAGCTCATCTCCATGTACGAGGAGGAGCGCAAGGATGAGGTCAATGAGCAGCGCAAGGGCCTCAGCCTTGCTGTGCTCTTCCCCAAGCCGCGACCGGTGTGGACGGCGCCGGCGCTGACGGGCACCTTCGGCGACGCCTACATCGAGGGTACGGCGCTCGAGGCCTCCAGCCTGCTCAGTTGGTCCTATACGGTGCTCAACTACACGCTCTCGCGCGCGCTGCACGAGATGGCGCCCTTTTTGGGCGCGCTCTCGCGGTCGGAGCGCGGCTCGCTCAGCGACGCCGCCTTCATCTTCTCGCGCAGCGGCGTGATGATGCGCCAGATGATCAAGCTGCTGCGCCACCGCAACAAGACGCAGCTGATGGCCTTTCTGCGCAAGCTGCGTTCGGTCCTCGGCGATCTCGAAGTCGGGGACACCATCATCCTGCCTGTGCTGGTCGACAACTGCGAGCTCGTCATCGTCATGACGCGCACCGAGGACCAGCGCTTTCGCTTCGTCGTGGTCAACACCGACCCGCTCAACGGCCTGCGCTACCACGCCGTCTCGCCGGTCGCTGGCCCGCCCAAGCTCAAGTACCGCACCTGCATGGTGCTCAACAATGTGCCCAAGAAGAACGCGCTCGACAACGTCTTCTGGCTCGCCGTCTACAACCTGTCCATCCACACCCACAAGCGCGACACGGAGCGCTTCTACGACATCCTCCTGCCCTTTCTCACCGGCAAGCCGCTCGAGACCTCGCTCGTCGAGGCCGAGATGCAGGCCGACCACAACGCCGGCAACGGCGGCGCCGGCGCCTATCGCTCGCCGCAGCGCTCGCACACCGCGTACGTGCGCTGTCTGCTCGAGGCGCTGCACTTTGTGCTGCGTGAGAAGGGCCTCGGCGAGCTGCGTGCCAAGCTCGTCACGCTCGCCATCCGTGCGCAGTTCGTCAAGATGATCGCCAACGACATGGACTTTGTGCACCCGAACGAGAATGGCGTGCGCGTCTGCCGCATGGCCTGCTCGCAGCTCGCCTACGCGACCGTCAAGCTCGCCGACAAGCTGCGCGACGAGGCGGCCGCCGCTGACAACGAAGGCGGCGAGGATCGGACCGCCCGCGAGGCGGAGGATGACGAGGACGACGAGGACGACGAGGAGGCGGCGAAGGCGCAGGCGCAGGCGCAGGGCGATGAGGCCGGCGACGCCCTGGACCCGACGCCGCCCGCCGCAGAGACCGAGGCTGAGGCCACTGCGCGCCGCCACGCCAAGCGCCGCCGCCGCGCCGAGGCCTGCCGTCAGCTCATGCTCGAGGAGTGCAAGCGCCTCGCGTTCCGTGTGCTGGATAAGGTCAAGGCCTGCGAGGACGACTCCGTGGAGCTCCCCGCACTCCTGGAGCTCAGCAAGCCGCGCTTCGAGGCGCCGCCGGCTGCCAGCGCCAACGCCGGCGCATCCGCTGGCGCATCCGCCGCTTCCGCGCCTGCGCAAACGCCTGCCACGGGCGCCGAGGCGGAAGCCAGTGGCTCGCCGGAGACGAGCCGGCCCGCGCCGGCGACGGTGACGGCGACGGCGACGGCGGTGCCGACCATCAAGGCCGGCGACGCGAACGCCATCACCGTCAAGGTCAAGCACACGCTGCCGCGGCGCGACCGGCTTCCGTTCGAGTTTGTCATTGATAGCACCGGCCTGGTGTCGCAGCTCTTTGCGCACGTGGAGAATGCCGCCGGCGTGCCGCAGGACAAGCAGCGCCTCATCTTCCTAGGCAAGATGTTGGACCCGTCCAAGTCGCTCGCCGACTACAAGCTGACGTCCTCCGGCAAGGTGGTCCACCTGGCCGTGACCAAGGTCATCGGCAAGGAGGGCCCCGACGCGGCGTCCGAGTCCAAGGCCAAGCGCAAGTCCGCGCTCTCCGACAAGACGACCGCCGCGGGCGAAGGCGCGACGGCGACCGAGTCGCCCGAGGACGCCCGCGAGCGCGTGCGCCAGATGGTCCAGTTTTGCGACATGCCCGTGTGGTCCGTGTCCATGAACGTACCCAACCCGGGCCAGGCGTCGGCGCTGAAGAAGTACGTGGCGTTGGACTTTTGCCAGCTCCCCGAGCGCATCCTCAGCCGCGCCGAGGCCGTCGACACGCTGCGCATGACCGACAAGCTCTGCTCGCTCCTGGACAACCAGACGCATTGCATCAAGAACGAGAAGCTGCTCATCCTCAACCTCATCCAGTACGTCATGACGCAGCTCATCCCACTGCCGGCGCCGCGTGACGAGCCGCGCGACGCGCTCTCCAAGCGCCGCTCCGAGCGCGCCTACCGGCGCCAGAAGCGCCGCCAGCGCAAGGAGGCCAAGGCCATCGCGGAGCAGGTACGTCGCCTGGAGGAGGGCGAGGAGGCCGGCGCGGACGAAGACGGCAAGACGAAGAAGGACAAGGGCTCCGACGCCGCTGCCGCTGCTGCCGCCACGGCGGCCGCCGCGGACGACGACCGCGACTCGGACTCGGACTGGAATGAGGCGTCCAACTCGAGCGGCGGCTCCGAGGAGTGGGACTCGGACATTGGTGAGTATGTGAGCCGGCGCCACCGCCGTCAGCGCGACGCGCAGGAGAACCAGGACGACGACGCCTTTGCCCCGCGCAAGGCGGGCTCCGACTCCGACGAGGACGACGAGGACGCCGGCCTGGACGATGAGCTGGATAGCACCAACATTGAGGCGGAGCTTGCCAAGAAGCTCGAGGTGGAGAACCTGCGCAGCGCCGACTTGGGCCGCGCCAAGGAACTCCTGGAGGCGCTGCCCGCAGAAAAGAAGGCGGCTCTCGCCGAGGTGGAGGCCCAGGGCGCCTCGGAGGCGGACGAGCTTACGGTGGACTTTCTGGACGACGACCGCTTTCAGCCCGGCCTCGGCCAGCGCGTGCGGGTGCGCTTCGCCGGCGAGTTCGGCATCTGGTATTCGGGCACGGTGGCGCGCCTCAACGACAACGGCACCTTCTTTGTCGTCTACGATGACGGCGACACGGAGGACAAGGTGCCGCGTTCCGCTGTGCGCAGCATCTTCGCGCCCCGCGTGCACCGGTCCAAGGAGGAGCGCGTGCGCGTCACGACGCGGTTCTACGCGCGCCTCGAGACGGCGCTCAAGGCGCTCGTCGCCTCGCTCACCAGCAAGGCTGAGGCCATGGAGAAGAAGAAGGCAGGCGATGACGCCGAGGCCGAAGACGCCGAGGCCAAGGCCGAGTCCGAGGCTGACGCCGAGGCAGTCAAGCCGGAGAACCTGCGGCCGAGCCTGGAGAACGGCAAGCGCGCAGAGGCGGCCGCTGCGTCGCGCTCGTGCATCTGGGACTGCGAGCCGATCGACTACGCGCTCCAGGTGGAGCTTCTGCTGACGCTGCAGCGGCTCATGGAGCACTTTGCGGCCGCGGCCTTCTCGCTCCAGCAGTGCCGGCCGCTGGACGCCGTCTGCCTGATCGTGCCCGGCTGCATCGCCGCCGTTGCGGACTGTGTCATGCGGCAGCGCGCCTACGACACGCCCTCGGAGGTCTGCACGCACCTCATGGGCCAGACGCGCAGCGGGCGTCAGCTGGGCGTGCCGGGCTTTGGTCTCAGCGTGTCCACCTTTGCGGACCAGACCGAGACCATCGAGGTGCACACGCCGGAGCTCAACGTGGCGCGTGCCGCGGTGCTGGACTACTTTGAGAGCCCGGCGCAGCGCCGCCTCTTCAAGATCTTTACCTGGGAGTCGGCGCCTGACGTCAAGCCCAACCCCTCGCTCATCCGCTACCTGCGCAACGTGTGCCGCGAGGTGGCGGCCACCGAGGCCAACGCCGTTCACCTGCTGCTGCTGGACCAGTCGCCCAAGTCCTCGCGCCTGCTCAAGAACTTCCCTGAGCTCGAGGCGTTCCGCGACATCACCTTCATGTGGAAGTACTTCCTCAACCCGGACATCACGGCCTTCCCCAACTACGCGGGCCGCGAGGGCCGCGACGTAGGCCGCCAGGACCGCATGATGGCGCAGCTCAACTGGCGCTGGCACAGCGACACCTTCTCGTACGAGGTGCGCGCCTTCCAGAACCGCCAGCTGCGCTGCCGCCCCTTCCCAGACGTCAACCACGCCGGCGTCTCGCACGAGAAGGAGCACCAGCCGCCCAAGCACCGCTTCCCGTCCACGGCGACGCCCTCGTTCTACCTGAGCGACCCGCCCGTGTACACGGAGGATGACATCATCTACCGCCCGAGCCTGCCGGCCTTTGAGGAGACCTTTGAGCAGCACACGGCGCCCACCGAGGACGACCAAATCAAGGTGTCGGCCGCGGCACGGCGCGCTGCGCGCGGCCGCGGTGGCGGCGGCGACGACGATGACGAGCCAGGCTCCGGCACGCCGGGCACCAAGCGGGGCGGGGGCACCACGACGACCAAGACGCAGGTGCTCGGCCAGCACGACTCAGAGCTCCTCCTCTCCTACCTGACTGTGCCGTACATTCGCCTGCCGCTGGTGCTCACGTTCTTCGCCAGCGACGACCGCCTGCACAAGCTGCAGAGCGAGCGCCTGCGCGACATTTTGGACTCGGTGGTCTTCGAGCCCGGCCGGTACCTCTCGCTCAAGCTGCGCGGCGTGGAGCCCGTGCTCGTGCCGACGCCGTACAAGGAGCTGCTGGCCACGCCGTACGGCGCCTTCATCAACGAGCTCTGCTCGAGCCCAGACACGGTGCTGCGCGCCACGCTGGCGCTCATCCGCGACGCGCTGGCGCTCGACACCGGGTCGGTCTGCGACATTGGCGCCGAGGACTTCAACACGAGCGTGCAGATCATCCTCTTCACGGCGCGCCTCGCGTCGCGCATGGAGAACTACCTGTCCTTTCTCGTGCGGCGCGCCCGCGCCTCGGCGGACCCGGGCGCCGCCAGTGCGCTCCGCGACACCTCGCTGAGCGCCGAGTGCGTGAGCAAGCTCGAGGAGGGCATGATCCAGGTGCGCGGTCTGCTGCAGGGCGCGCTCACGGACCTCTTCCGCGACTACCTGCAGAAGCTAGACGACCAGACGCGCAAGGACCCGACCGACGAGGAGCTCATCCGGCGCAACTCGCGGCTTGCTTGCGACCTGCATGCGCACCTCCTGCTCATGTGCCGCAACATTTCGGAGGAGGACATGAAGGTGCGCGTCGCGCAGACGCTCATCGGCAGCTTCATCTACCTCACCACGCGGCACACGTGGAACCGCCAGCAGCGCGAGCACGGTCGTCTGCTCATTCCGGAGTTCGAACTCTACGAGGTGCTCCAGGTGCAGCGCCGCACGCTGGTCAACTGGTGCCGCCACCTTCGCCAGGGCCAGCTCGACCGCGTCATGCAGTACGCGCTGCAGGTGTCCACCAGCACGAGCGGCAGCCTCGGGTCCACGGACGACTTCCTCTCGGCGCCCAACCGCTGGAGCCGCATCGCCGGCCTGCGCAGCGTCGGCCGCTACGCGGTCTCGTCGACGCGCATGACCGGGCCGGCCGAGGGGAGCGCGACGGGCAACGTCACGCCGCCGCCGGGCGAGGGCGGGAGCGGCGGTGATGACGGCGACGCCGCCACCTCGGACGACGGCAGCACGCCGGGCCGGTCCGGCGCCTCGCCCTCGCGCATCCATCTCCTGCGCGAGAAGTCCTTCAACAACCAGGTGGACGAGATTTCGGACCAGGAGATGTTCGGCGTGGAGATGGACCTGCAGATCGGCCAAATGACGCTGCGCAGCCGTCACCTGAGCGCGCTGCGCACCGAGATCAGCAACCACCCGGACATGAAGGACCTCTTCGGCAACGGCACGCTCCAGGTCTCGCTGCTCGAGCGCGCGGAGCACCGCGACCGCTACCGACTCGTCGGCCTGCAGCACGACATCGAGCACTGGGTGTCGGCGCACCAGGAGTGCCCGCCGCTGGGCGACGAGTGGGAGCGCGACTACGACCCGGCCGAGCTCTTCCCGTCGGAGAGCTGGATCCCCTTCCTCTTTGAGCCGGTGCGCCGCAGCTTCTTTGACGGGCCGCAGCCGCCCGCCATGCACTTTCTCATGCCCGAGTGGGCGCTGCCGGAGGACGCCGAGGTGGCCGTCTTGCTCGGCCTGCACCAGCACATGGGCGGGCCCTTCAAGCTCGTCTACCTCTTCCGCCGCCTGCGCTGCGTTCACGTGTATGAGTGCCTCTCGCACGGCCGCCAGTGGTGGTACTCGCTGCACCTGACCACCGACGTGCGCTTCAGCCTGCGCGAGCTCCAGTGCAGCCCGGATCCGCGCAACAAGCCGAACCCGAAGTGGTGGGAGCAGGGCGCCGGCGTGCCGTACCCGAACGGCATGACGGATTGCCTCATGAACCGCGTGCAGGGCGATCGCTACATCAGCTCGCCCGAGCGCTCCGTCGTCATCGTGCGCGAGGCGGGTCACAAGGAGAACCTCAGCGGCGGCCGCGAGACCTACGTGCCGTCGCGCCTCCTCTTTGGCGCGCTGCCGCAGTGCCTGCTGGACGCCTACCAGTTCTGGTTCGACGAGTCCTGGAACACCTCGGAGCCGGTCCGCGTGCCCAACAACCTGTTCCGGGGCGAGGCCGCGGCGGACGAGGCCCCGACGGACCTGGGCGGGGCACGGGGTCAGGACCAGGGCGAACCGGGCGCCGGCGGCCCGCCCAAGCCGTGGGCCGCCAAGGCGGCGCGCCGCGCGCAGGAGCAGGCGCGAGAGGGCTACCGCGTCGTGCAGATGCTGCGCGGCTACCCCAAGGACGAGGATGGCGAGCACATCATCGTGGCGGAGGCTCAGGGCATCGGCTCCTGGCTGGAAATTATGCGCCGCAAGCCCGGGGAGGCGGGCGCCGCCAGCGACACGGGCATTGAGGCGCTCGGCGGCTTGCCTGGCGCCGTGATGCGCATCACGCGCTATGACAAGGCGGCGTACGCGAAGCGCTTTCAGGACAAGCAGAACGTGGCGCTCCTCCTGGAGACGCTGGACCTCATCAAGGACAGGTCCAACGACCCGTTCGAGGCCAAGACGCGCGCTCACCTCGAGCGCCGCCAGCGCAAGGCGGCTGACCGCATCAAGAAGATGTCCAAGAGCAAGGCCAAGAGCAAGAACGCCGCGGCCGCCAAGCTGGCGGCGGGTGCCGCTATCAGCGCGCTCGCCGGTACCTCCGCGCTCACCGAGGAGGGCAGCAACCTGCTGGGCACGGATTACGACGTGAACCCGTCGGGCCACCAGTACGAGCTCAACGTTGGCGACCAGGTCAAATTCATGGTGAAGCGCGGCCGCTTTGTGGACGTGGTCATCCTCGCGCGCAACCCGGACAGCACCTATGACGTCAAGGGCATGCGTGGCGCCAGCGCTGGCATGGTGCTGGAGCGTGTTGAGGGCAGGGACCTGCACAAGACGCGCCCGCGTGCCATGGACCGCGGCGACGATGTGTGGCATTGGGAAGGCATGAGCGACGAGGAGGACGCGGACTGGGACTCGGCCAGCGACGACTCGGATGATGATGATGAGGAGGAGGAGGAGGAGGGTGCTGCGGGCGCGGGCCAGGACGATGAGGATGACGACGGTCTGTTGCTCAACGCCAAGGCCAAGAAGACCAAGAAGGCCAAGGTGGTGCGCACCAAGAAGAAGAAGACCAAGAAGACGGAAGACGCCAGCGAGGGCGAGGGCGGAGAGGAGGACGACGGCAACCGGAGCCGCGCCTCGCTCTCCTTTCAGCAGTTCCTCGTGCTGGACCTCGTGCTGGAGGCCGCGGACCGCGACCCGAACCTGTGCATGGACCTCCTGTACCGCATCTCGAGCGTCCCGGGTGTGAGCTTCCCGGACGTGGAGTCGCTCGCGCTGGCCGTCAAGGCCGCGCGCGCCGACCATGCCGCCTTTGCGCTCGGGCCGGACGGCCAGCGCGTGCCGCGCGCCGAGCTGGAGAAGCTGGAGGCGAAGGCCGCGGAGACGCGCGAGTTGGAGGCGGGCTCGGGCGAGCTGCTGGCCGTGGAGACCAAGACGGGCGGCGAGGAGGGCCCGGCGAGCGCGGCTGCCGTTCCGGACCTGGAGGCGTCCGCCATGGTCATGCTGAACCTGCTGTACGCGCCGCGCGGGTCGCGGCTCTTCTCGGTGGCCAAGACGCTGACCCGCATCGAGAACCTCTCGCACATGTGTGCGTGGACCAAGAAGTCGAACCTGGCGGTCTGGGAGCACGAGATGGCGCTTCGCTACGGTGCCAGCGTCGCGCCGACGCTGCCGCTCCGCGGCTGCGCGCCCATCGACCTGGTGGAGTTGCCGCGGCTGAAGCTGGCCTTCACGGTGCGTGAGGACTTTGACGGCGAACTGCGCATGTACAGCATGGACCACGCCGACCTGTACGTGTGCAACGACCGCGACGCCTCGACGAGCCGCATGCTGCGCGGCATCCCGCATTCGCTGCTCATGAGCAACACGCAGGGCGAGCTGCAGGTGCTCGTGCCGCTGGTGGCGGTCGTGCGGCCCGTGGTGCGCTCGCAGCCCTTTTCCACGGCGCTCGTGCTGGAGCGCGACAACGGCGTGTGGAACACGAGCATCTCGCAGCGGTACTTTTTGTACCCGGTGCACGTGTCACTCTCCTTTTTGGAGACGCGCGGCCTGGAGTCGGCCATGTACCTGATGCTGCTGCGCTTTTTGCATCGCGACTACGATCAGGTGTTCCGGCTCACGGACTCGGTGGCCACCGACACGCACCTGGGCGAGACAGCGGAGACCATCTTCAACTACTTTGAGAACGCCAATGACGACTGGCACCCGGACGCGCACGCGTGCCGGCTCAAGATCTCGCTCGTCACGCTCAGCGCTGGCGTCCTGCTGCCGTGGGACCTCACCACGCAGTGCGCGCGGTATGCGGTCAAGCTGCCGCACGTGAGCGCGAGCTGCCGTGTGTCGCTGGAGGAGGAGCTGCAGATTCTGCAGACCGAGCGCTTCATCATCACCGACAAGAAGCACAAGTTCTACGTGGACTCGATTCACACGGACTACATCATGACGCTCGTCAAGAACCGCCAGCACGCGCTCAAGGCGCAGTTTGGCCGCCTCGAGGAGGGCGGCGCCCAGGACGGCGCCGCTGGCGTCACCGTGGCCATCACCGTCACGGAGGAGAAAATGGAGACGGAGGAAAAGGCGTCTTTGGCGGCGGCGACCGCCGCCAAGCACGCTGCCGACACGGTGTACGCGCAGTGCTGGGTGCCGCCGCGCGGGCCGTCGACGAGCTGGCCGTACTACGTGGACAAGACGGTCTTCGGCGAGACGTACCAGGAGGTGAGCATCGTCAAGGACGTGGAGCACTGGGACGTGTTGCGCGTGGGCGGCGTGGAGCACGCGGTGCGCGCGCGCGCGCTCGGCCTCGATGAGGACGACGCCGAGGCGGACCGCGACCCGCTCCTGGCCGGGATCGAGTTCCCGTCCGTGGAGGCGCCCGAGGGCGGCTGGCTTGTCGTGGCCTGCTTCCACGTGCTGTGGAAGCCCTCGTGCGTCAAGGCGATGCAGAGCGTGGCGGAGGTGGCGCCCGTCTTCCCCAGCTGCGCCTTTGTGAGCGTCCGCGCCGACTCGCTGGAGCTCGGCACACTGGCGCGCGACCTCAAGATCAAGTCCTTCCCGACCTTTGTCATTTTGCGCGGTGGCGAGGAGATCACGGACGCCCGCATCGCGGTCGAGGAGCGCATCTCTGAGTCTCTCGTGAGTGCGCTCAGGGAGCATGTCACCCCCGCCGACGAGGCAGCCTATGCCGAGGTGCTGCGGTCCGAGCGGCGCGTCACGCGCGAGCGTCTGCGCATTACGCTGGGCAAGTTCGAGGCGGATGGCGACGAGGACGGCGCAGGCGAGGCAGACGCCGGCAAGGACGCGGCGGGCAAGACCTCCAAGGGCAAGGGCAAGGGCGGCCGCAGGGGCAAGGGCGGCCGCCGGCGTGGCAGCTCGGACGGCGGCGCTGGCGAGAGCGGCGCCGGCGCCGAGGGCTCGGGCAGCGCCAATGCCAAGCGCGCCCTAGAGCTACAGCTGGCGCAGCTTGACTCGGACAACGATGAGAGCGACTTTGACGACGAGGACCTGCAGTGGACGTGGGACGATGAGTCCGGCGGTCAGTCGCTGCAGCTCGAGAACCTCGGCATGCAGGCGACCCTTCGCGCCGAGGACATGGACGGCTCGGACGCCTCGTGGGAGTGGTCGAACGAGTACGACGGGCGCAACTGGACCAAGCTTCCGCCGGACCAGAACAAGAAGCTGGAGCTCATGTACCTGGCGGGCGACCTGTACCGCGGGTCTACGCTGACGCTGGAGCGCGGGCGCAACGGCGGGCGCAAGATGGAGATCTGGTCTGACGGCAACGTGCAGATCGACGACTACAAGGTGTCGACCTTTCGCGGCCGTCTCCAGGACCCGCGCGAGTACATTCAGGTGATTCGCGTGGGCGCGCGCGTGCCGGTACCGGGCGAGCCGGAGCCCTCCCCAGAGCGCAAGATGCGCGACGAGCAGCTGCGCCGCGAGCGCGAGTACCGTGAGCGCTACAAGCGCCAGATGATGGAGGAGCGGCGTGGCAAGGACAACGAGGGCATTCGCGGCACGGTGGGCTTTGTGCCCTTTAGTGGGGTGCACGAGTGGTCCCTGGACTGGATGCACGAGCCTTCGCGCAACGGTGAGGGCGACGCAGTCGGCCTTTGCTCGGAGAACTTTGAGGAGTTCGGGCCGGGCCCCGCGCCGCTCATGGGCAACGCCGCCGACTCCTCCAGCCTGGCCCTTTACGCGAACGGCAAGCTCTTCCATCGCGGCAAGCCGCTCGTGGACCTGGGCTCGCGTCTGCGCGCGACGCAGGAGCCGCCTGCGGACAAGGCCGGCGGGAGCGGGGCTGCTGGTGACGAGGAGACCGACAACAAGACGGACGGCGTGGACGGCGAGGAGGAGGGCACGGCTGCCGAGGACGAGGCCGAGGCCGAGGCGGAGGTCGAGAAGGCTGAGGATGTTCCCGAGGCCGAGGAGGACGCCGAGGAGGAACCAGACGAGCTGGACGAGATTCGGTCAGTGTTTCTTCAGATTAAAATGGAGCACTACTTCGACAAGTTCAAGGAGCTGGGCATCAAGTCATTTAAGCGCGTCAAGGCGCTCACGCATCAAGACTGGCGCAAGCTTGGCTTGAGCATGTTCAAGACGCGGCAGAAGCTCGTGAACGCCTTCAAGGACGTTGAGGAGGAGGAGGAGGATGGCAAGCCGAGCCCCGGCGGTCGTTCGGTGCGGCGCATCAAGCGGCGCAAGGGTGACGACGAGCTCCTCCCCGTGCTCGCACAGGCCCAGGGCATTCTGGGCACGATGGCACGCCTGACGCAGGGCGAGGCGGTTGGTCTGTGGGGCAAGGGCTCTCGCATCACGTGCGTCCTCGACACTGACCGCGAAGAAGGCGTGCTCACTTTCCAAATTGACGGGGTGGCGCTGGACTGCGAGGTCAAGGGTGTCTTTAACATCCTTGGCGCCCACGTCGTGTACCCGTGCGTCTCGTTGGCTCCTTTCGACGTACCCCAGCAACAGCAGCAGCAGCAGCAGCAACAGCAGCAGCAACAGCAACAGCAGCAGGCAGCGAAGGACGGGGACGAGGATGGAGGGGAGCAGGAGGCCAAGGCGGCGGACGCCGACGATGGCGCCAAGGAGAAGAAGGAGACCAAGGCGACCAAGAAGGTCAAGAAGGCCGCCAAGGAGAAGGGCAGTGAAGAGACCGAGCCGGAGAAGGAGGAGAAGAAGAAGAAGAAGCAGGAGCCGGGCGAGGACGACGACGAGGAGGAGGAGGAGGAAGAAGATCAGGACGAGGAGGAGGAAGAGGAGGAAGACGACGAGGAGCGCAAGGCACTGCTCAAGGCGCTCTCGCTGCAGACCGGCCTGGATCTGGCGACACTCAAGGCGTGCAACACAGAGAAGCTGCAGAAGCTGGCGGCGCGCGCGGACGACCTGCTCAAGATGCAGTCGGCGGAGCCGTCCGTAAGTCTGGTCACGGAGCACACGCTGGAAGCCGAGGCGAGCGGCGCGGCCGGCGGTGGGAAGCGGGGCTCTGGCGAGGACGGTGACGGCGATGGCGCGGAGCGCAAGTCGGCCTCGTCCGGGTCCGGATCGGAGGAGTCCGGATCGGAGGAGTCCGAGTCGGAGGAGTCTGAAATGGACGAGGACGAGGATGAGCCGGACGGTGACAGCGAGGAAAATGACGACGACGAGGAGGAGGGCGAGTCCGGGTCCGAGGAGGGCGCGACGCGCAAGCGGCGCGGCGGTACCAAAAAGGGCAAGAAGGATGGCGACGGCGGCGCAAAGCGCGATGATGCGAACAAGGTGCCGATCCGGAGGTGCGTGTGGATGTACCAGACGGACAGCCGCTGGATTCGCTATGAGACAGAAGCAGCGGAGAAGCTGGAGCGCGCACGGCGCGCCGGTGCCAAGGAGTGCGAGCTGACCCTGGACGGCGAGCGCATGCTGGTGCGCTTCCGCAAGGCCGACAACGCGGCCGCGCAGGAGGTGGGCGAGCAGATGCGCAGCGGGTCGAGCGGGGACAAGATGCGCGTGCGCCGGCAGGTGGTGGGCAAGGGCATCACGGCGGGCTGGGAGACGCTGAGCCTCAATTACGACCCGCCCATGACGCTGTACGGGCAGTCGGCCCTGGACGTTCTGGAGCGCGTCTGGGCGCGCGGCGAGACGATGGACGGGCGCAAGTGCGGGTACGGATTTCTGTTCCTGTATGGGCTCCTGCAAGGCAAGCTGCGTTGCCGTGTGGCTGGCGGCGGCTTTGGCGGCTTCGGCTTTGGCGGCTTCGGCGGCTTTGGTGGCTTTGGTGGCTTCGGCGGCTTTGGCGGCTTTGGCGGCTGGGGCGACTGGGGCTCGTCGGCCGCGGGCAAGTCGGACTCGCACCGGTTCGCGACGCTCCTGGCGCAGCTGTACAAGGACCGGCGGCTCAAGTCGGTGCCGGCGTCGATTGTGAACGTGCTGATCCAGAACCGGCAGCTTTGCTCGCGCATGCCGGAGTTCAAGGACACGCGCAAGTTCAAGCGGTCCAAGGTGTTCAACGGCTGGACGGACGAGCGCGAGATGCGGTCGCCGCTGGCGGACCTCATGTCCCAGGTGGTGCCCTCGCTGCAGGCGCTCAAGCGCAAGCGTGGCGCCATGCAGTTCCCGCCGCCGCCGCCGCACCCGGAGCTGGAGGCGCCGCCGAAGGAGTACGCCCTGCAGCGCTCCACGGCGCTGCAGACGCCGGACGGGCGGCCGTTTCGCCGGCCGGAGCTGACGAACCTGTCGTGCTCCAAGCGCGTGCTGGAGCCCGTGTCGAACGCGGAGATTGCGGAGCTGGCGTCGACGGTGGGTCTGCGCCTGACGGCGGCGGCCGAGGTGCGCTTCCGCGTGGAGGCTCCCCTGGACGTGGAGGACGAGGACCACTTCGAGCGCGTCATGGAGGCGCTCGCCCAGGCGGGCCGCCTGGTGGTGGTCCAGTTCCACGCGGAGTGGTGCCAGCCTTGCAAGGCGCTGTCGCCCACGGTGCTCTCGTTGAGCCGCAGCACGCCAGGCGTTCGGTTCCTGCGCGTCGACGTGGATGAGTGCGACATGCTGGGCAACCTCTTTGACATCCACAAGCTGCCGGTGGTCAAGATCTTCCGCGGCGGCGCGACGCCGGACCACTGCCTGGCCACGCTGACGGGCATGAGCGAGGATATGCCGGCGACGCTGGAGGCGACCGTTCGCGAAATGCTCACGGAGGACGAGCGCACGGCCGTGGACCGCTTCCGCGAGGAGCAAGATCGCACGCGCGACGGCGACGAGGCGGGCGCGACGGACGAGGCGGCCGGCGAGGCGGCGGAGGTGGACCTGGGCACGGACGAGGAGGAGCTGCGCGTGCTGGCCACGGCGCCGCTGGCGGCGGTGCAAAAGTACCTCTTGTGGTCGACGCGCAGCGAGCTGGGCCTGGCGGAGGTGAACGACGAGATCCCGTTCAAGGTGAACGCGCACGAGGCGGCGGGCAACGCGGTGGCCAAGTCGATGCTGCGGCGCATGGAGGACGATGTCAAGTCGTGGTCGTCATCGGCGAACGCAAAGCAGTCGGTGGGACTCAAGGCGCTGCCGCGCAAGACGCTGGCGGCCTTTTGCACGCCGGACGGCGATCCGGCGGCCATCGAGGCGGCGCTCGAGGGCATCTCGGCGCTGCTGGCGGACCTGCGCGCGCTGCGCGAGCGCGACGCGACGGTGGTGGAGCGCATGCTGCCGCTGCTGACGGAGGCGGCGAACCACATCCAGCTGGGACGCCGCAGCGGCGAGGCCAAGACGGAGAAGATCGTGCACCTGCTGCGGCGCGAGTCGGGCCAGGAGACCTACATCTGGGTCGAGTTTCTCTTTGGCGCGCTGCTGTCGACGAGCGCCGTGGAGGACATCCAGCGGCTCAACCCGTACCTGTCGACGGAGCGCGTGCGCACGCTGCTGAAGGTGGTGACGGTGGTTCTGCTGCGCGCAAACCGCGTGGGCCACGCGAGCCGGTGCATCGGGCTGAGCATCCGGCTGCGCGCCAAGCTGCGGTCGCTCCTGGAGCTGACGCCTGCGGAGCGCACGCGGCGCGCGCACGAGCTGGTGCTGTCCATTTCGCAGATGAGCGAGTCGCTGGGCGAGGCGCTCGCGGACGGCCGGCACTTCATCCGCGAGGACGGCCTGGGCTTTGACCCGCGCTTCTTGCTCTTCGAGTTTACCTGGAACCTGCTGCTTCGGCGCAAGCAGGTGGAGATCGTCGACATGTTCATGGGCAACCTGGAGCGCGACGTGAGCAAGGTGAAGCAGATGATCATGGGCGCCGGCAAGACGACCGTGGTGGCGCCGCTGTTGGCGCTCATGCTGGCGGACGGCGAGAGCCTGGTCATGAGCGTGGTGCCCAAGGCGCTGCTCGAGATGTCACGGACGCGCATGCGCGAGACCTTCGCGACCATCATGCAGAAGCGCATCTACACGCTGCAGTTCGACCGCAGCACCACGGTGCACCCGTCGATGCGGCAGGGCCTGGAGAACGCGGTGCGCAACCGCGGCATCGTGGTGGCGACGCCTACCACGGTCAAGAGCGTCATGCTGGCCTACGTGGAGACGCTCAACAAGATCACCGTGGCCAAGGAGCAGGGCATGAGTCTGCGCACGGCCGCGGCCGCGGCCGGCGAGGCGCCCGTGCGCGGCGCGGCGGACCGCAAGAAGGCGGAGGCCGCGCAGAACGAGCCGGACAGCAAGAAGGGCGATACCGGCAAGGGCGAGAAGGACAGCGGGAAGACGCTCTCGCTGGACGAGCAGGCGGCCGAGCTACAGAAGATTCTGGCCATCTTCCGGCGCGGGTCCATTCTGCTGGACGAGGTGGATCTCATTCTGCACCCGCTCAAGAGCGAGCTCAACTTCCCCATGGGGGAGAAGTTCGACCTTGACTGCTCGCAGCAGGGCGAGCGCTGGAGCCTGCCGACGCACCTGCTGGACGCCATCTTCTACACGGAGCGCGGCAAGGTGTCGACCTTCGAGCAGCGCGGCCAGGCGCTGGACATTCTCAAGCGGCTCAGCGCGGCCATCGAGCAGGGCTACGCGTGCCGCGCCCTGCAGCAGCTGCCGCACATCACGCTGCTCAACCTGGACTTTTACCAGCGCGAGCTGCGGCCCATCATGGCGGAGTGGGCCTACCTGTGGCTGCAGAAGCACCATCTGCACGGCATCGACCACGCGGAGGCGATCCGCTTCGTGGTGGACGGCGGCGAGCCGCGGTCGCACGCGCAGGTGATGCTGGAGGGCGCTGAGAAGGCGGCGAGCGAGGAGACGGAGGCGAAGGAGGCCGTGGCGGACTTTGTCTCGCAGGCGCGCCAGGCGTACGCGCTCACCGAGGAGCTCTACGGCGCGGAGGCCGAGCTGGTGGAGCACATCTCGCGCAGCAGCGAGCTGCTGGGCCAGTTGCAGCAGCGCATCGCGCAGCTGTCGAAGCGCGTCGAGGAGGCGCAGTACCCGCGCGACGACTCGCTGGACAACAACATCATCGTGTGGCTCTCGGTGGCCTTTGACCTGCAGCGCGGCGGCGGGCGCGCCGTCCACCAGGGCTCGGTGCTCTCGCAGTGCGCCAAGTTCGAGGAGTCGGGCCTGACCATCAAGCGGTGCGAGGAGGAGGATGAGACGCTGCGCCGCGCCAAGGACCTCCTGGGCGCCAAGCAGCTGCGCTGCGTCATCATTGGCGGTGACGAGTCGCGCGTGGGCTGCGGGCCGGACTGCGAGAACCACCACAACAGCATCTGCCTGCGCTGCAACAAGGACTGGGGCTCCCACTCGGGCCACACCTGCTCGGCTGGCAATGGCGGCCGCGGGTCCTTTCCGCCGGAGGACTCGGAGGAGGTGTACGAGGTGCTGGACCTGGTGAGCGACCTGGTTGAGGGTGAACGCTCGCTCAAGGTCCCGGCGGAGCGCATCTTCGTGTTCGCGGCGCACTGCCACATTGACGAGGAGGAGCGCATGGCGCTCTGGGCCATGGGCGTGACGGTGATCGACTCGGCCGAGGACCTCGCCAAGGTGGTGGAGGAGATCCAGGACTACGAGCGCGAGGACGCCGGCAAGGCGAAACGCGAGCTGGAAGACGAGGAGCACAAGGAGGATGCCGACGAGGCGGTCGCCTTTGCGGCTGACGCCGACGATGCTGACATTGTCTTCTTGCGCGAGACGCTGGGCCGCACTGCGGAAGGCCGCAAGCTGGACACGGGCAGCGGCGACAAGAAGGGCGAGGCGGTGCGCGGCGGCGCGGACGACGAGGACGTTTCGCCGTCCATCCCGGCGGCCAACGCCGCGGGCTCGCGTGAGCTGCAGTGGCTGCGGCGCAAGCTGGAGGCGCTGGAGTTCGCAAAGGGCGAGATTACCGAGGAGGACGAGGAGGAGCGCCAGCGCTTTCGCGAGAAGGTGCTGGCGGCCCGTAACAAGCTGCAGACGGAGCTCGACAAGGTTCGCACCAACACCAAGGTGGCGATCCAGCGCATCCCGCGCGGCCTCCTAAGCGAGGATGCCAAGAAGCGGGTGGACGCGGACCTGGGCGGTGAGGACAGCTATGTGCACCCGCGGCAGCTGGGCAGTGGCCAGGTGCGCGCGCTGGCGTGGCTCGCGCGCGCCGAGAGCGGCGGCGCGAGCAAGCAGGACGAGGCCGAGGCCGAGGCTGCGTACCGGTCGCTGGCTGCGGCGCTCAGGTCGCTCAAGCGGCAGAGCCTGGCGGCCAAGATTGTGGCGCGCGTGTCGCCGCAGCACAAGAAGCTGCTCAACCTGACGCGCGACTGGCTGCGCACGTTTCTGCCGCACTGCCTGGGCAAGATCAACCGCGTGTCGTTTGGCCTGCTCAATGACGAGGACTGCAAGCGCGCGCTGCAGGAGGACCCGCTGATGCCGCGGTCGCGCCTGAAGCTAGCCGTCCCGTTCGTGGGCAAGGACGTGCCGAGCTCCTCTTCGGAGTTCGCGCACCCGGACATCACCATCGGGCTCACGATCCTGGGCTACCGGTACAGCGGGCTGCGCGAGTCGGACTTTGAGACGGTGGTGGATGAGATCACGGCGGAGTTCGCGCGCGAGATCGGGCCGGCGCGCGAGCGCAAGTCGAGCCAGCGCTACGAGCAGTGGGTCTCGGAGTCGGGCGGCTCGCTGCGCGGCGTGCGGGACCTGGCCGGCGCGACGCCGGCCGCGACGGCCGCGGCCTCGGTGGCCGGCTCGCACTTTGGCGGCGCCGCCAGCACCGCGCGGCGCGCGAGCGGCGGCGGCCACGGTGGCCACGGTGGCGCGGCGGCCGAGGCCGAGGCGGCGCGCGAACGCATGGAGGCGGAGGAGAAGGAGGTGGTGCAGCTCAAGTACCTGCAAAAGAGCAACCGGGAGCAGATGCAGAAGCTGTACAAGCTGTGGAAGTTCGAGCCGCTGGTGATCCACCACTACCTGAGCCACACGGTGCTGCCGGCGCACATGCGGTCGCAAAAGGTGAAGATCTCGGCGTCCGGCCAGGCGGTGGGCGGCGAGATGCTCTTTGGGCGCCGCGTCGGCTTTAGTGGTACGCCGAGCGACCTGCTGCCCAAGGAGCTGGGCCGGTGCGACTACGAGACGGGCGACGACGGCAAGATGCTGAGCACGGTGCTGGACACGGACACGACCAGCTTCGAGTACATCAAGTCGAACTGGAACGTGGAGGACCTGCTCAAGGGCATCGCGCAGGCCGAGGAGCCGCGTTACCACGCGCTCATCGACACGGGCGCCCTCATCACGGGCTACTCGAACAAGCAGGTGGCGCGCAAGCTGCTGGACCTCGGGCTGACGTGGTGCGATGGCGTCGTCTTCCTGGACGACGACGACAAGCAGCAGGTCCTCGTGCGCGCCACGGGCCGCGTCATCAGCGCGAACCAGTGCGGCGTGCCGCTGGAGCGGCGGTTCGCATTTTACGACCAGATCCACACCACGGGCATGGACATCAAGCACGTGGTGAACGCGCGCGCGGTCATCACGCTGGGCAAGGACATGGTCTTCCGCGACTACGTGCAGGGCGCCTTTCGCATGCGCGGCATCGGCAAGGGTCAGACGATCTGCGCCTACATCATCCCGGAGGTGCAGGAGCTGATGAAGCGCGAGCTGGTGGCGGCCGGCGTGGCGCGCGGGTCGTACTCGAGCGCAACGCAGGATCGCACGCTGGTGGACATCGTGGCGTGGCTGGTGATCAACTCGATGCGGTCCGAGCAGGTGCAGTGGAGCATGCTCTGTATGCAGAACGTCTCCAACGTGTACCGCAAGAACGCGTTGCGGCAGCTCATGCGCGAGAACGCGCACCGGCTGGAGGGCGCGGAGGACTCGCGCGAGGCGCTGGACGTCTTCCGCGAGAGCGTGGACTTTGCCTTGGAGGGCAACGTTCCGGACCCGCTGCCGTTTAGCAAGCGGCTGGAGAACATGATTGAGGACCACAGCGGCTTCATCATGAATGAGGCCGAGGCGAAGATCGGCATGGACGTCCTGCACGAGGTGAAGCTGTACTCGGGCTCGTCCGAGGAGACCTCGGCGCAGAAGCTGGAGTCGGAGCAGGAGCGCGAGCAGGAGCAGGAGCAGGAGAAGGAGGTGCGCGCCAAGCGTGAGCAGCAGATTGAGGTGGAGAAGTTCGTCGACCGCGAGTACTCGCGCGCCGACGAGCACCCCCGCGCCTGGCCGTTCCGCCTGCTGTCGCGCGACCCGCAGCGCGTGCGGGGCAAGACGAGCAAGGTGGCGGACGAGGACTACCCGTTCTACCCGCTGTCGGACTTTAAGCTGCGCCACCAGGAGCCGCTCGAGTTCCCGGACTTTATGTACTTTTCGCGCAACTACTTCAACCCGCAGTGGAACGGCCTGCGGCGCGTCAAGAACGTCATCATGGTGCTCGAGTGGGCGCCCTCGACGGCCAAGGTGCGCACGCTGGGTCCTGAGGAATCGGCCGCCATGCACCCGATCCAGGGCGAGGCGCAGCGTTCCCTGGAAAAGGCGTACGAGCTGCTCTCGGTGCGCACCGGTGAGCTCGGGCCGGAGGACGTCATGCAGGCGGTGTGGGCGGCCACGGACATTCGCCTTTCGGAGCTCGAGGTGGCGGACGTCATCTCCGAGTACGGCACGGAGCGTGGCAGCCTGACGCTCGACGGCCTGCGCCGCCTGCTCACGCGCGGGCGTCTGCGGTCCGTGGAGCAGGGCCGCAACTACGTCGTGGTCTCGCTCGCCGAGGCCGAGACCATTCGCCGCATCCTGCACCTGCGCGCGGCGCGCGAGGATGTGGTCATCACCGGGAGCGACACGGAGATCGCGCTGCGTTACACGCCGCTGTCCACCATGGGATCCGCGGAGGGCGCCGTCGCGGCCGAGGCGGCGGCCGCGGCGGCGGCCGCCGGCGGGGCCGGCGTCGACGACGATGGCAACAGCAGCCTGGACGGCCTGGACGAGGCGCTGACCCTGCCGGCAGCCAAGCGGCTGGGCGGTGGCGGCGGCGGCGGCGGCAGCAGCAGCAGCGGCGGCAGCACGACGGGCCGCGGTGACAGGCCGCGCGTCGAGTACGGCATTATCCTGGACGCCTCGCGGCGGTGGCGCGGCGCAGACGGCGTCTCGTGCGAGACCGGCGCGCCGAGCTTCCAGGCGGCCGTCGCGCACACGTGCGCGCGGTTCCTGGACTGCAACATGCACTTTCGTGCGGTGGACCTGAACGTGCTGCTGTGCGCGCTGCAGCGCAACACCATGCACGCCCGCGAGCTGTTCTTCCAGCAGACCATGGGCTGCAAGCGGCGCATGGACCGCAAGTGGACCGAGACGCCCCTGGCCAAGATCTTCTCGGTGCAGGACGAATGGTGCGCCTTCAAGCAGCGCGCGCAGGCCGTCTTCGTGCGCGAGTCCATCCGCGGCAAGCGCCTCACCGAGTGGGAGGCCTTTACCGCCTTCGATTCGGACGACAACGGCCTGCTCAGCCCGGCTGAGTGGTACGGCGCGCTGCGCTGGCTCGGCGTGCCCAACCTGACCCCGAACGACGTCATCGACATGTTCGAGGTGGCCGACCGCAACCGCGATGGCATGATCGACTACAAGGAGTACATCGTCTTCCTCGCCGGCGAGGAGGACGCGCAGGCCGCCGAGGAGCGAGACGAGGACGCGGTGGAGCAGACGCTGCAGGCAGACGGCGCGCTGCCGCACGCCAAGCCGCTCGTCGAACCGTATGGCGCCGACATTCTCCGCGAGGTCATGGTGCAGCGCGCGCGCGAGGAGATGCAGCGCCAGGAGGAGGAGCGCATCCGCCGCGAGGCGTACAACCGCGCCTTTGACATCAAGGTCTTCGAGGAGGAGCTCGAGGCGTCCAAGTCGCGCGAGGGTGGCGCCAACCCGCTCCTGCGCACGCTGGCCTCGGGCGCGCTCGCCTGCGAGTACTCGTTCGTGAGCAACGAGCGCCCTCTGCGCACCACCAATGCGGGCCACGGAAAGTTCGTCCCAGAGCACACGCTCTACACGACGCCGCGCGCCACGGAGTCCATGACCAAGGCCACGTGCCGACTGGGCCACGAGCTGCGCACCACCTGGTACTCGTGGCGCAAGTGCGTTGCCTGCGGTAGTCACGGCAACGTGCGCTACGAGTGTCCCCACTACTCGTGCCGCTACCACATTTGCTCGCGCTGCCACACGACCGCGCTTGAGGCCAGGAAGCGCGAGCGCGAGGACCTTTCCAAGCAGCTCACCTACTTCAACTGCGCCGGCGGTGGCTCCTTGTCCCTCCAGGTGCCCACCGCCATCACCGACAGCTGCCGTACTACCGCGGCTGGCGCGGCTGGCGCGACCGGCACGGCCGACGCGAACAAGGCGGTCAAGTCCGTGTACTCCTTCACCATGCTCATGCGCGTCGAGCGTCTTCCGCCCAAGGGCGCCAAGCACGCGCTCGCCAAGTTCTCCGTCGCCAGCGGCCGCAACAAGCACCGCCGCAGCAAGGCCAGCGTGTACATGGACGAGCACGGTCGCATCACCAACGGCAGCGCTGCACTCCCCAAGCTGGAGGAGGAGGACGACGAGGAGAACGAGGTGTCCAAGAAGGAGGAGGAAATTGTCCAAGACCAGGACCAGGAGACGACGGTCAGCAAGGCCGACAACCCCTCTGAAGACGAGAAGGCGCTGGACACCGAGCAGGCAGTGGACCTGAAGAAGCCGACCAAGATGAAGAAGGCGGTGGCCAAGAAGGAGCTTGAGGATCTCTCTCTCCCTCCGGACGCGCCGGCTGATCCGGATCAGGGCCAGAGTGAGCTTTCCCTTTTCCAGTCGGACACCGAGGAGGACCGGGCCGAGGACCACGACGAGGACGCCGAGAAGGAGCCGTCCAAGCAGCGACAGAAGCAGAAGAAGCAGAAGCAGAAGCAAGCGAGCAGGAGCAAGACGACGATGGATTCGGATGATGACGACGCAGAGGAGGAGGAGGAGGACGACGAGGACGAGAAGGCGAAGTCCGCCAGCCGCAGGGACGACGACAGCGAGGACGATGACAAGAAGGAGAAGGAAAAGGCCGATGCGAGCAAGCCGTGGCACGGCGCCGTCAAGCCCGCCAAGTGGCATGTGGTGACCGTGGTGGTGGATGGCAACGAGCGACGCATGACCACCTACGTTGACGGCGTGAGCTCGTGCGAGTTCACCGGCCTCAGCAGCGAGGACATCGAGCTGCAGCACCAGATCTCCGTGTTTGGCGGCGCCCAGCAGCGCGACATGCGTGGTGGGTCCATCCGGCGGCTCATCCTGCACAACCGCGCTCTCACGCTGGAGGAGATCCAGGAGCAGGCGCAGCAGCTGGCGCAGGACGCCGGCAAGCGCATCGTCTGGCTCCGGACGCAGCCCGACACCAAGGACGACAAGATCATCATGAAGGACATGCGCAGCGTCGGTATCCAGGTGCAGATCGTCGACAGCGATGCGGCCGTGCTGGAGGCGTTCCGCAACGGCCCTCGCATCCACGCCGTCGTGGCCAAGCTCTGGCGGTCCGCTGGGGAGGACGAGCACGGCGTCATGCGCCTGCCCGGCTTCGACTCGGACGGCAAGGGCAAGCCTCCGGGTCTCCTCCTCGCGGAGCAGATCCGTGACCTCGACAAGTCGGCCGCCATCGCGCTCGACCTCGCGGCGCCGCCCGGGCCCGCCAAGGAGTACATCGTCGGCGAGCTCGTCAAGGCCAAGTGGCGCGGCGGCAACAGCTGGTACGCCGGCCGTGTCAAGGCTGTCAACGCCAAGACCGACAAGAAGGGCCGTATCGTGCGCACGTATGACATTGACTACGACGACGGCGACTTTGAGGCCAACGTCAAGGAAAGCAACCTCAAGATCGCGCGCAAGAAGAAGAGCAGCGCCAAGAACGGCAAGGGCCAGCACCAATTCGAGTTCCAGGACGAGTGGTTCAAGGACGTGCGCCGCCGCGGCGCCAAGCTCTACGCCAAGGCCGAGCAGGCCGAGGAGGTTCTTTGCGAGGCAGCCGCCCTCAAGCCCAACGCCAACAAGCAGTAAGAATACGCAAACAAGTCATTTGCAGTATGAAAATGAGACGTTTGATTTGATTTCAATTGCGCTTCAGCATGTTGCGGAGTAGAGTACCCGACAATATGTGCGCTCCAGCCTTTCACACAGCAACGCCCTGTCGCGCTCGCGAAGTATCTCATACGGTACCATTTGCGCTCCAGCATGTCGCGCAGCCATTTGCGAACTTGACGGACGGATGACACAAGTTGCGCTCCAGCAATCCATACAGCAACGCCCTGACCTGCAGTGAGTCAGTGACGCTCAAGTATCTTTTGTTCAGTTGCGCTCCAGCATGTCGCACAGCTATGCGCCGGAGGACATCAACTGCGCTCCAGCAATCCAAAGAGCAGCGCCCTGATGCTCAAGTATCTCACAAAAGAACTTGTTCACACCTGTTTGGTCGATTCGAGAAGTTGCTGACTAAATTCGGAGAGAGACATAAAGAAGCCGGCGTCCGAGGGGGGCTCGGGAGGCTGGGCCGTCTCCGAAACGGCTTGCTTAGAAAAGGGCCCGCCGTCATGAAGAGCCCCCGCTTGATTGTCGTCGTCGGAATCGAGGGATGGCAGGTCAATGGGCGCTGGCGAATGGCTCGCGAGCTTGGGCTGTGAGGCTGCGCGCTGCGTGCTGGCATGAAACGGGCACCAGCTCGAAGCGCCCACGCAATAAGGGCAGCGCGTGAGGCGATCACACTTGTAGCGCTGCGCGATCATCTTGGAGCTGCCGCTCTTGACGCTGGTAACATCCAGCTCGGCGCTGGACGCGAACACCCGAGCGGCGCGCGCCTCCAGGTCACCCTGCTTGCGCTTGACCTCCTGCAGGGCGTCCAGCCGCAGCAGCCAGGCCGCGACAGCTGCCTCCCGCTCCGCTCTGCTCGGCGGCGGGCGAAATGCAGGCACGGAGGCGTCGGCGTCTTCGTCCCGGTCCTCCGCGTCGGGGTCCGCCACCGTCTCGGGCAGCGGGGCCCGCGGCCGCGCCGGCCGGCCCTTGCGCTGCGCACGCTGCATGGCTACCTCCGCCGACCTCCTCCGCGCGCCCTTGCCGCCGCCTGCGCGCCTGCGCTGTCTGACGCCTAGCTGCTCCTGCGCCTGCCTGCGCTCCTGCGCGAGCGTGAGCGAGTGCGCATCCGCGGCGCCATGGCCCTCTTGCGCCACTGCTGCCGCCTGCGCCGCCGGCGCGCGGGGTCTGCGGCGCGGCCACATTAGCGCGCGCCCGCGCCCGCGCCCCTGCCGCTGCCGTGCGGCCGGCGGAGAGGAGACGTGGGCTGGTTGAGGTTCTTGTCGCGCTGCACGCTGCTGCTACACGCGCCGCGACTCGGAGGAGTACAACTCACAACACCACCTGTGCCGTTACGGACCGCGCTCGCTCGGCTTCCAGGCAGTGCAGTAGCCCAGGCCTGGAGGAGGAGATGTGACAGAAGCGCAGGCCCGTGTACGCGCGCGGCGCTCACTGCACTGTCAGTCCTGGTGGGGATGGGCCACGGCAGCGGCGGCGTCTGTGGAAGAGGACGAGGCAGCGCGCTCACGGTGGCGCTCGCGGCGGCGCTCACGGCGGCGCTGCTGCTCACGGGAGCGCATGACGAGGACAATGACGAGGAGAATGGAGAGGACGATGGCGACGATAGTGTCGTCCTCGAGGTCAGCGGCCATGGCAAGCGGGTCCCATGAACTGGTGTCCTCGACGGCCCCGACGAGGGTCGTCTCGGCGGCCGCGGTCGAGTCTGCAGCGTTCTGCATCGAGGACGACGATGCTGATGCTGATGCTGATGCTGAGGAGGAGGAGGAGGAGGAATCAGCGCTTGCTGGCGGAGGCGGGGCCTGGACGCCGGCAAAGAAGGCGTACCAGCGCGCGAGAAAAGGCACAAAGCCCGGAAGGTCTGCGGCGCTCTCGCCGTAGACGATGGCCCGGTAGATGCGGTGGATCTTGAGGCCTGTGAGCGCAAGCGCGACGGGGATCCTGGCCTCGGCGCTGGCGCCCTCAGCAAGGTCCAGGTAGCGCTTGGCCAGGTGGTAGTCTACCTCGACGACGCCGAGGCCGTGTTGGTAGAGCAGGCCAAGGTTGAAATAGGCCTGGCTGGAGCGCCGGTTGCTGGCCTTTTTATAGTGAAAGACGGCCATCTCGTAGTCGGGCCCGTCCATGCCGCCGAGCCCGTAGTACATGTAGTCGCCGATCTTGAGGCGCGCCTCGACATTGTCCTGCTCGGCGGCGAGCTCGTAGAGGCGAAGCGCGTGCACGGAGCCCTCTGTGCGGCCAAGCCAGCGCAGCTTGGAGCCCCAGAGCTGCTCCACGAAGCGCAGTAGACCGGAGCCCGGGTCCGAAGAGAGCGCCAGCGCTTCCGCGTCGCCCGCAGGCGCGACGGCGGCCTCGGCCGCCGCCGCTTCGGCCTCGGCCTCGGCCTCGGCCGCGGAGCGCACGCCGCCGCGAATGTCGGCGCCGTTGTCGAGAAGCCAGGCCGCATTGCTCTGCGCGACCTCGTAACCGAGCTCTGAAGCGACGAGGTAAATTTGCAGCGCGCTGTCGATGTCGTCGAAGGAGTCCCAGAGCGAGTACGCGCGGCCGAGCAACGTGATGCTCTCGCCGCGCTCGGCGACGGCCTTGAAGAGCTGGAGCGCCGCGTCGCAGTTGCGCGGCGTCCCGATGCCGTGCAGGTGCATTTGCGCCAGCTTGTGCATGGCCAAGAGGTGGCCCTGCTGCGCGGCCAACTGCAGGTACTGGAGCGCGGTGTTGTAGCTGCGGCGGCGCACCGAGACGCCCGAGAGGTAGAGCGCGCCGAGGTTGTAGAGGCCCTCGGCGTTGCCCATCTCGGCCGCGTCGTTGAACATCTTGAAGGCGCGCTGCGCATCCTCCTTGGCGGGTCCCAGGCCCAGCAGCGACATATAGGCCAGGCCGTTGATGGCCGCGGCCGCCCCGGCCTCGGCGGCCGCCGAGAAGTTCCCGTACGCCGCGCGCAGGTCCTGCTGGATGCCCATGCCGCGCAGCAGCATGTGGCCGAGGCTGGACTGCGCGACCGGATCGCCCTTGGCCGCGGCGCGCGCGAAGAGCCGCGCGGCCGCCACGTGGTCGCGCTCCACGCCGCGCGCGCCGTAGTAGTACAGCTGGCCCAGCGCGAGCAGCGCGGCCGTGTCGCCCTTGGACGCCGCCGCGAGGTAGTAGTCATAGATCTCGTCCGATTCGGACCGCATGGCGCGGCGCCCAGAAAAGGTGAAGCTCTTCTTGTCGAGGCTGAGGCGCTCGCGCTCGTTGAGCGGGCCCACGCCCACCGCCTCGATCTGCTCCACGGCCGCATTCGCCGCCAGCTCGTAGTACAGCACGGCGCTCTCGCAGCTGGCCGGCACGCCCAGCCCAAGGCTGTGGCGAAACCCGAGCGCCATCTGGGCCTCGACGCTGCCGCCCACCGCCGCAAAGTAGTAGTGCAGCGCCATCTGCACCTGGTCCTGCTGCACGCCGAGCGCGCCCGTGGCGTACAGCGTGGCCATGCGGAACTGCGCCGTCGCGTTGCCCAGCGAGGCGCCCAGCTCGTACATTTCCACGGCGCGCGTCCTGTTGAGCAGAGGGTGCTCGCGCGCAGGCACGACCCTGCGCCCCGGCTGCGCCAGCTCGTCCGCCGACAGCAGCGGCGCCGACCTGCTCGAGGACACGGCAGCCGCCGCCCCGGCCGCCGCCGACGACGAGGCCGCCGTGGCCGCCGCGAACGGCGACAGCAGCGCGCTCGGGAAGGACGACGCCCGCGGCTTGAGCACGCTGCGCGTCGCGAACGAGAGGAAGACGTTCTCCAGCGCCATGCCGAGCTCCGTGGCCGCTGCGCCGCGCTCCGGCGCCGGCCGCCTCGTGTCCAGGGCCACGCTGGCGAGCGCCTCGGCCTGGACCGTCACGCCCACCTCCTCCTCCTCTGCCGCTGCGCCGCTCACGAGCGCCAGCACCACCACGAGGGCCATCGCCGCGCGCGCCGCCGCGCGCGCCATCGCCCGCCGCGCGCCGCGCAGCCGCGAGGCCGCGTCCGCGCGCACGCGTCCTCGCGCGCCCGAGCGCCCGCCATGCCGCGCCATCCTCGCGCCGCCGCCGCGCTGCGCCGCGCGCCGCCGCGCCGCCGCGCGCCGGGCGGCCTCGCCGCGCGCCGGGCCCGCCCGCGCCGCCCGTGCCGCCCCGCCGCGCCCGCGCGCCGCCGCCCGCGCGCCCCGACTCGGCTTTGGGCGCGCGACGAGGCGGCGCTCGAGGCCGCGCCCGAGTCCAAGTCCAGGTCCGGCAGCCACGAGCGGTACGAGCCCAGCCAAAAACGCCGCCGCGGCGCCCGGCGGCGGCGCCGCGCGAGGTGCCTCGGCCAGGGCCCGGCAGCGCAGGGCCGGGAGCCCAGGACCGCGCCGCGCCGAGCGCAGCCGCTGCTCTTCAGGCAGCCAGGCAGCCGGGCAGGGTTTGGGCGTGTTGCACATGAAGAGCACGTGCGGGCTCGAGATTGATGTGGCGGGGAGGAAGATCTCGGGCAGGACGCGCCGTGCTTGCCGGGAGAGGAGGCACCGGGGCGTGGAGCTGTGCTTGCCGAGGGTGCGGTTGAGGAGGTCGCGGCAGCGGCAAGGCTTGACAGTGGTGAAGGAGGTTGTGCACGAGGTATGCGCACGTCTCCGTGGGTCTGGCGCGCGGCTGCAAGAACTCTCGCGCGTTCAAGGCGAGGATGGCAAGGAGACTGGGCTGCTCGACAGAAGCACTGACCCCATGCTCAGCAGGACCGCGAGACAGATGCACTGCCCCCATGCTCAGCAGGACCGCGAGACAGAAGCACTGCCCCCTGCTCAGCAGGACCACTTCCTTGGCCTCCGAGTCCCGGGCTGGAGCACGAGGCCAGGACCGAGCCCTGACACGGTGAGCATAGCGAGGACATAGCCCAGATGATGCCTGGGGGCAAGTGGACAAGATGCATCTCATCCGTCTTTGACAAATTTCGCTTCTGGCTTTCAAAATGCCCTTTCAAGACGAGAGGCATCGTTCTTTTGATGGCCAGTAACCTTTAATGCCAATCCGCGACCAGACTCTTAAGCACCGTTAACACCCAATCAGGAGACAACCTCTCCAAGCGGCTCACGTTGCCGTCCGCTGCAACCTCCAGCGCGGCAATGTCAAGCAGCGACGCTCCGTTCGCCGCATCGCACAGAAACACGGCACCAAAAGAGCTTTCTCGCACTGGAGCTGCAGCTTGAGGAGGTGGCCGCTCTCCCAAGACTCGAGCAGCCGTCGACAAAGCCATGCGAGATGCCCCTCGCGCGCAAGGTGAACCGCTTAGTGTGGCCTCGCCCGAGGACTAGGGACCACAACGACCATCACAAGCACGTGCCACGGAGAGCACGCGCCAAACTGATGAGCGAGCTCGCCGAACCCAAGGTCAATGATGCGACTGATGCGCGGCACGCGCGAAAAGGGCTCGCGCCAAGATGAGCGAGCTCATCTGAGCCAAAGTTGAGGCGAATGGTTCAAGGCACGCCAGAGTCTTGCGCAACGAGCTCTGGCGGTCCGGCGCGCCATCTCCATCTCTTCATTGTTCAAGGTTCGATGCAAGATCCCTCTTGAGTCCAGTCGTGACGCACGCGCTGCTGTAGCGAGATGGCCTATGCATGGTTGCACTGCGTGCCGCACTGCTCCGCGTAACGACATGCCGCACGTAGAAAGCCCTTGTGCGCTGCACGTGCCAGGCCGCGCCGCGTCACGCTCCACACGAGCTGTGCGAGCTCTAACTGTCAGGCTGTCGGCCACCCCGCGCACGCTCGGCGATGCCGTGCTCGGCAGCTGCTGGACGGCGTGGGAGCTCCTCAGCTACGCGGCTCCTCAACAAGAGACACAAGACAGCTTGAGTGCTGCTCACGGACTGAAGAGGGCGCGGTGACCGCCGCCGCCACCGCCGCCGCCACCGCCGCCGCCACCACCACCGCCGTCGCGCGGTCGCCCTTGCTCAAGAGAGTTCGCGGCCAGGCCGGGCGAGCGTGATCTGCAATCGGGCGGGCGCCAGAGCGGCACGAGCGCGAGCAAACCCGCCTTGCCGAAGCGGCGCGACCCTGGTCACCGCCGCGCGGCGCGACTTGGACGCGGCGCGGCGGCGCGGCGCGGCGCGACAGCGTGCTGCTCCGCGCGGGCAGCTACCGTGCGGCGCTCGGGCTGCTCGTGCGGGACCGCGCCAGACACTGTGGCACGCCGGCCGGGTGCGGTCGCTTCTGACGTGCGGCACAGCTGGGCAAAGGGTTTCGAGTGTCATGGACTCGGATGACCAAATGCGCGCCATCGAGGATGAAATGGACCATCTCATTTGCTTCGCTGAAGATCTTATATCTAGGAAGCGACCGTATGTGCAAAGGAGAAGCCTTCTCGGCGCCTGCGCACTTCACATGATGATTGCGCATGGGCGCGGCCAGCTCGTCAGGCACAGCAGGCCTGCTTCGTAGCATCCAGCCACCGGGCTCTTGGACGACACGTTCAAACAGGCCTGGCCTAGCTTGGCCTGGCCTAGGGGATCATGATAAACTGACGACTTGCCTTGCTAAACCGCAGCTTTTCTTTCGCAGCGGAACCCTTCATGAGTGACCAGGTGCGCGCCATCGTCACGGTGGAGGATGCCATCCGCAAGATTGAGAATGGCGCGACAAAGCTACGGTATGTGCAAAGGAGAAGCCTTCCCGGCGCCTGTGCATTTCTTATGATGATCGCGCATGGCCAGCTCGTCAGGCACCGCAGGCCTGCTTCTTAGCATCCAGCCACCGGGCTCTTGGACGACACGTTCAGACGGGCCTGGCCTGGCTTGGCCTGACCCAGAGGACTTGATAAGCTGACGACTTGCTTTGCTAAACCGCAGCCTTGCTTTCAACAAGATCGGCTCCGCGGGCGCTGAAGCGCTGGCGCGAGCGCTGGAGAGCGGCCAGTGCAGGCTGACGACGCTTTCGTGAGTTCCTCGTTTCCTTCTCCCGTCCGGCAGCCTCTGAAAGCACGGGCCAGCGGTCCATCTCATGTGATGATTACGCATGGGCGCGGCCAGCTCGCCAGGCACGGTAGGCTTGCTTCGTGGCAGCCAGCCACCGGGCTCTCGGACGACACATGCAGGCAGGCCTGGCCTGGCCCGGCCTGGCCTGGCCTGGCCTGGCCTGGCCTGGCCTGGCCTGGAGGGTCATGTCAAGCTGACGACGCGCCATGCTTAACGCAGCCTTGGACGAAACAAGATCGGCTCCGCGGGCGCTGAAGCGCTGGCGCGAGCGCTGGAGAGCGGCCAGTGCACGCTGACGACGCTGGAGTGAGTTCCTCGTTTCCTTCTCCCGTCCGGCAGCCTCTGAACACACAAGCCAGTAGTCCATCACATGTGGTGATTGTGCATGGGCGCGGCCAGCTTATCAGAGACGGCAGGTCTGCTTCGTAGCAGCTAGCCAGCCACCGGGCTCTTGGACGACACGTGCAGGCCTGGCCATGCCTAGCCTGACGTGGAGAACTAGAAGCCAAGCTGACGACGCGCCTTGCTGAAGCGCAGCATTCCATCCAACAAAATCGGCTCCGCGGGCGCTGAAGCGCTGGCGCGAGCACTTGAGAGCGGCCAGTGCAAGCTGGCTGAGCTGTAGTGAGTTCTCGCTTTATTTCCTCCTCTGGCAGCCTCTGAAAGAATGCACGGGCCGGCGGTCCATCTCATGTGATGATTACGCATGGGCGCGGCCAGCTCGTCAGGCACGGCAGGCCTGCTTCGTAGCAGCCAACCC
>JABLUY010000134.1:0-28089 GCA_013306675.1 Thraustochytrium sp. TN22 | reverse complement strand
GCGCTGAAGCGCTGGCGCGAGCTCTGGAGAGCGGCCAGTGCACGCTGACGACGCTTTTGTGAGTTCCTCGTTTCCTACTCCCGTCCGGCAGCCTCTGAAAGCACGGGCCAGCTGTCCATCTTATGAGATGGTTACGCATGGGCGCGGCCTGCTCGTCCGGCACGGCAGGCCTGCTTTGTAGCATCCAGCCACCGGGCCCTTGCACGACACGTGCAGACAGGCGAGGCCTGGCCCGCCTTGACCTGGGTTGGAGGATTATGTCAAGCTGACATCTTGCTTTGCCAAATCGCAGCCTTGAGGACAACGACATCGGCTCCGCGGGCGCTGAAGCGCTGGCGCACGCGCTGGAGGCTAATCCAAGTTGCTGTCTTCAAAACCTTACTCTCGGCGAGGTTCCAGAAACAATTACGGCGCGGATTGAAGCCCGCCTCAACATCGCCAACGAGGAAGTCACCGCTTTTGGCATGGGTGCTGTTCAGGCTCTGCGAAGCGGCGAAAGGGTTCGCTGGGGCCGCGTCAAGGCCATGGTGATCGGTCAGGCCGGCTCGGGCAAAACATCGACGATCCGCACGCTGCTGGACCAAGACGTGGTCCTCGAGCACGACTCGACAATCGGCGTCGAGCTCACGTTGACGCGGACACGAGACTGGGTGGCGCAACGCGGCCTGGACCTCGCGACTCTGAGTGAGCAGCTCACCAAGAAATGCTACGGGCCTAGAAGCGCGACTACCCGCGCCCCACTGCCTGCTTCCCCAAATCCACCGCCCGCGCCTCGACCCGCGGCTCCTGCCGTAGTCGTGGAGGAGAGTGACGTGGCCCGGGCCTACAACCCCGTGATGCGGGCGCATGTGCAGACGCAGGGCCACAAGGTGAACGAGGAGGTGAGCTTCACCATCTGGGACTACGGCGGCCAGGAAGTCTTTTACGCACTCCACCACCTCTTCCTGACGCAGTACGGCATCTACGTGCTCGTCTTTGACATGCGCGAGGTGCTTGGCAAGGAGATCTTTCGGGACCAACTCGACTCGGACGCGTATGAAAAGCTCGCGACGCGCGAGGCGGCGCTCGGGACGCTCCGATTCTGGCTGGACTCGATCCGGCTGCACGCTCCAGGCGTCGACGTTGCGCTCGTGGGCACCTACCTGGATCAGGTCTCGGACGCGAAGCAGCATGCGGAGATTGACATGGTGCTGGGGACAAGTGTGCTCGACGAGCTGGCGGGCGATCTGTGCTTCGTGCTCAACAGTTTGGAGGAGCTCTCGTTCTTCCCCCTCAACAACGTTGGACGTCGCCTGCCGAGGCCTTGCCCCGGCTTCTTCGGGTACATTTGGGGGGCCAATGCGCAACGGGCCGCGATCGAAGCGACCGAGCGCGAGGCCAAATGGCGTGTGAAGGCCCTGCGAGGGGCGCTCAAGAGTGCCGTCGCGGGACGTCCCTTCACGAACGAGCCCGTGCCGCTGCGCTGGTCCCTCTGTCTCGACAAGCTGCTGCAGGGCGACAAGACGTACATGCCGCTGGAGGAGATCCAGGCCCTGGGAAGTAACGTTTGCGGTCTCCTTGAGGACGAGGTCACGACGATGCTCGCCTACATGCACGAGCTCGGCGTCCTGGTGCACCTGACCAACACAGAGGCTCTGCGCAGCATTGTGGTGATCCGCCCGCAGTGGCTCCTGAACAACCTGTCCCGCGTCATCTGTGCCCCCATGCACATGAGAGCGCATCGTAACAAGCTGATGCACAGCGCAAGTCTCCCTTTTGATCTGCGGCCCGCCCTGGTGGACTGGGAGAAGCGTGGCGTGGCAAGTCGTGCGCTGCTCGCCTGGCTCTGGCGCGGCGAGCCCGTGGGCTACTTCATGGACATCATGCAGGAGATGCTGCTGGCGTGCCCGAGCCCTTGGATCGGCGTGGAGGACGACCGGACCGACAAGGTCATCGACGCGGAGGGCGCTCTGTTGATTCCAAGTCTGCTTTCGCCCGCGAGCGAGGATGCACGAGCCGCTTCGCTCGCCGACCTCCCGGAGGACAGCCCGCTGGCCTACATCGACTTTGGCATCCTACCCAAGGGCGTCTTTCAGCGTTTCGTGGCGAGGCTTGTGCAGACCTTCGGCCATAAGGCCTACGTCTCCAAGGTCACCTCGGACCTGGTGCAAATGGTCTTTCATGGCGTCAAGGCTATCCTCATGCTTGACGCCATCGACGGTCACTGGCGTCGCGTGCTGATGCGCTTCGAGCCAACCGCGGCGCAAGGCCTCACAGACCGCATCGCGCTGCTCCAGGGCCAGCTGGACGAGATCGACGAGTCCTTCATGAAGGGCGCGCTGCGCCCGAAGCTCTACGTGAGCTCGGACGGGACCACGGACGCCAAGTCATGCGCCCTCGTGAGCGATCTGATGCGGGTGGCCCCAGACGGCATGGTGCAGTCACGGGCCAGGACGTCGCTTCCTCTGGCGGCCTTTGGCGGCGTCGTGGCGGATGCGGCGCAGCTGAGCAACGCCGCTTCCAAATCCTTCGACGTCTTCTTGTCGCACGCCTGGGGTCCTGCTTTGGCGACGCACCGCCTCGTGGTGCAGATCGCGCAGCGTCTCTCCTCTGCGCACGGTATCCGTTGTTGGCTCGATGAGAGCGAGGTCCAGGGCGATGTGATGGCGGCCATGGCACAGGGCATCGATCGATCCAAGGCGAGTGTGGTCTTCGTGACGCGCGAGTACATGACCAAGGTGAACCGTCCGCGAGACGAGGACGACAACTGCCGCGACGAGTTCGCCTACATTCGCCAGCGCCACAAGCAGGCGCGCATGATTCCGTGTGTGCTCGAGGCGGACATGGCCGACACGAGCGCGTGGGAGGGCCTCTTCGGCTTTGCTTGGGGTGGCAACCCGCTCTACTCGCGCGTTTTCTCGAGCCCTCCTTCGGACGCCGAGATCGAGCGTCTCGCAGGACGTATTCGCAAGGTCCTCACCGAGACCGTTCCTTCGTAATCAAGTGTTGTTTCCAATTTGACCCGCTGAAAATGATGTACAGGTTGCTACCTTCTTCTGAAGTGAGCTGCTGCATTTGCTGACCTGTCACGGTTCACCTGACGCCTCCTTCCCTCCCGCGGTGGTTCGTGAGCAACACGAACACACTCTCGGACGAGGCCGTTGGGTGGTCGCGCACCTACGAGGCGGTCGTGAGCACGCGCGGTCGAGGAGTTCACGCTGCGCTGGGTGATCAAGAATTGTTGCGTACGGGGCGCGCGAGGTCGCGGAGCACGAGGAAGAACACGCTCCGAATTCGCTTGTGATCCACTGCACGCTCTACTGATTTTTTCTTTTTTTCTTTCATACTTTTTGCTCAGCCTCGGTGACATGTCAGTGATGGTGGAAATGGATGACATCGCCGTCGTGGACCTCGTAATCGCGGCCCTCAACGCGGAGTTTGCCGGCCTCGCGGGCGGCGGCCTCGGAACCGCACGTGACAAAGTCGTCGTAGGCGATGACCTCGGCCTTGATGAAGCCGTCGGAGATGTCGGAATGGATGCGGCCCGCGGCGAGCTTGGCGGTGGCGCCGAGCGGGATGCGCCAAGCGCGCGCCTCCTGCGGGCCGACAGTGTAGAAGCAGTGCGTGTTGAGGAGCTTCGCAGCGGTCTCCACGACCTGGTCGATGCAGGCGCGCTCGACGCCGGAGTCCGCCAGGTACTCGTCGCGCTCCTCAGGGGAGAGCCCGAGAACCTCCTCCTCGAGGGCGGCGCAAATGAGAATGGGCTGGACGTCGCCGCGTTGCTTGAAGACCTCGCAGACCTTGTCGGTGTGCTCGTTGCGACCAGCGCGCAGCGTGTCCTCGTCGACGTTGAGCACGGCGAGCACGGGCTTGGAGGAGAGCAGGTTCTGCATGAGCTCCTGGCGCAGGCCGAACTTCTCGTTGGCGGCTTCCTTTTCGGCGGCCTGCAGCAGGAGTTCGCGCGGCGAGTTGCCCTCGGCGAGCACGTCGTGCACTGCCTCGAGCAGCTGTCGGTCGGCGGGCGCGAGCTTCTTGGCGCGCTGCAGACGCTTCTCTACGCTGGTCAGGTCGGAGAGCAGGAGCTCGGTCTCGATGACCTCAAGGTCATCGAGCGGGTCGAGGCGGCCGGCCTCCGACGACACGTGCAAAATGTTCTCGTTCTCGAAGCAGCGCACCACGTGGATGAGCGCGGCGCACGAGCGCAGGTCCGCGAGGAAGGCTGCTCCCCTCCCCTCGCCCTTGCTGGCCCCGGCCACGAGTCCCGCGACGTCCGTCATCTCCATGGTGAGCGGCACGACCTTCTTGGACGCGGCGAGCTGCGCGAGCTTGTGCAGCCTCCCATCGGGCACCTCCACGATGGCCGTCTGCGCGTCGATGGTCGTGAACGGGAAGTTGCTGGCGCGCGCGAGCTGCGTCCTGGCGATGGCGTTGAACGTCGTGGACTTGCCCACGTTCGCCAGGCCCAGCAGGCCCAGCCGCAGCGCCATGCTGCCGCCGCCGCCGCGCCCCGTTCGCGGTCTCCGCTGCCCATGCGCACGCGCTGCGCCGCCACCACCACCAACTCGACTCGGACTCGGACCCGGACCCGGACCCGGACCCGGACCTGGACCTGGACTCGGACCTGGCGCGCCAGGACCGGCAGAACCCGTTCCAGCGCGCCTGCCGGCCTGCGCGGGAGCGATGCGGCGCGCGGCGGCGGCGGCGGCGAGGGCGGGGGCGGCGGCGGGGGCGGCGGCGCGGGTGGCGCGGCGCGGGCTGGGCTCGTCGCCGTCGAGCGCGGCGCGGCTGCGGCTGGAGCTGGCGCGCGCCGAGGCCGCGGGCGGCCGCGTGCAGGGCGTGGCCTCGGCGCGCTTCGAGGACGCCGCGCGCGGCGAGCGGGTGCTGCTGCTGGACGCGAGGGCGCCCTGCGAGTTCGCCAAGGGACACGTGCCCGGCGCGCGCAACCTGTCGCTGCTGGGCGACGCGGAGCGCGCCGCCGTCGGCACGTGCTACAAGAAGGCCGGCCGCGAGGCCGCCATCGAGCTGGGCTTTGCGCTCGTTGAGCCGCAGGTCCCGGCCATGGCGGACCAGGCGCGCAGGCTGCTGGCCGAGACCGGCGCCGACCGCGTCGCTGTGTACTGCGCGCGTGGCGGCCTGCGGTCGCAGCTCACCTCCTGGTTCCTGCGCGAGGAGCTCGCCTTGCCCACGGGCACCGTGCTGCTCTGCGAGGGCGGCTACAAGGCGTACCGAGGCCTCGTCATGGCCGCCTTTGAGGGCGCCGCCGAGGCGCAGGTGCGCATCGTTGGCGGTCGCACGGGCAGCGGCAAGACCAAGCTCCTTCACGCGCTGCGCGACGCCTGCGGGGCGCAGGTGCTCGACCTCGAGGGCCTCGCGCATCACAAGGGCAGCGCGTTCGGCCGCATCGGCGAAGAGGCGCCGCAGCCGTCCTCGGAGCACTACGCAAACTTGCTGTACGAGCACTGGCGCGGCCTCGATCTCGCGCGCCCCGTCTACGTCGAGGACGAGGGGCCCAACGTGGGCGACTGCCAGGTCCCGCCCACGCTGTACCGCGCCATGCGCGAGTCAAACCTCGTCTTGCGCGTCGACGTGCCCATGGAGCAGCGCGTGCGCAACTTGATCGAGGCCTACTGCGTCGTCGATGAGGACCGCGACCCGGCGGCATGGGACGCCTGGCGTACGGCCATGAGCGAGTGCGCCACCCGCGTGCGCAAGCGGTTGGGCGACGACCGCCTCCGAGCCACGCTCGATGCGCTCGACGCGCGCGACTACGAGTCTGTAGCGCGCACGCTCCTCATGTACTACGACCGCCTCTACGACAAGCACCTTGCCAAGGATCGCAACGCGCACCTCTTTCACGACGTGCTCATGCCGCCAGCATGGCTCGCCAAGCCGGCGGACTCTCTGTATCATGAGTTTGCTCGCCGCGTGCATCACTGTGCGGAAGAGGCTGCTCGGGATCTCCTGGCCCAAAAGGAGGACCCCTCTCTGCGCAGCGTCGGCACGCCTGCTGCCGCTTCATCTGCCAAGCACTATGCACGGCTTTGACTGTATCAGTAACTAAAGAAGGACCCACCTACCTCTGCCTGCACTCGGTTGTGGTGGCATGTGGCCGAAATATGCATCAATGCCGCGGGACCCCGCCCTGCCGATCAAAAGTGAGACAGAGAGGAGGAAGCGCGCTCGGCCGCCCGAGCGCGAATCGCACGATCGACCATCGCCGATTCGGCGTCACGCCCTCCGACAATCTCCACTGGCCCTTCAAGTCTGCTTCACATGAACTTCCTAATTTTTTAAAACCTGTCTGCAAGCACATCGTGCCTGGTTGTTTCCGTGTCATTCGTCGTCTCCGTCTTCGTCGGCGAAGCTCTGGAGACCAAGCTTGCGACGCTTCTTGCTCTTGACATTCCTGGCTCTGCGCGGCGGTTTTGCAGAAGGCATCCCCGCCGCCGCTGTCCCCGCCGCTGCTGGTGCAGGGGCGCCGTGCATTTGTGAAGCGGCATCGGCGCTGCCGCTCGCGGCCCCGGCCGCGTTGTGTGGGTTTGGCTGAGGCTGCAGCGCCCCTTGCGACTGCGAGGCCGGGTCCGACTCGAACGTGGAGAGCATGTGGTCCTGCTGCGAAGCGCCTGGCGTGTTGTAAAGTTGGATCCGCGCAGATCGCTGGCGGCGTTGCGTGCTGGTGAGCCCCGGCGGCGGCTTGGCGCTGTCCTTGTCGGCGAGCAGCGAGGACCACGACTTGCCGTCAATGCCAAAGGCGTGGTGCAAGACGCGACGCTCGGACGTGGGCATGAGCGCGAAGGCGGTGTCCAACAGAAAGTCGACGACCCAGGGGTCAACCTTGGACGTCTTGCCGCTGTGGCCAAGCACGGCGCGCAGCGCGAGCCGGCCGCAGCCACCGTCCGGGTACTTGATGGTGAGCGAGAGCGTGCGCGTGTGCATGTCCACAGCGAATGAGAAGGCATCCTGCGCCTTGAGCTGGCGCGAGAAGACCGCCGCAATGTGCGCCACGAGTCCCGCGGCGCCATCCTCGTCGGCGTCCTTGACGTCGAAGCCGGCCGCGTCGAGGTGGCTCACCAGCACGCGCTTGGAGAGCGTGCAGCGGAAGACGGGCGCGGCCTGCGCGGCCTGCAGCGCGCCAGAAGCCGCGTTCAGCTCGAGGCCGACCAGGGATACCTGTGCCTGTCGGAGCTGGTCGCCGCGTGCCTTGTCGCAGCGCACCCAGAGCAAGCCGCGCGTCCACGCCGCGGTCCCGGCCTGGCGCTCCACGTCCTGCAGCTTGACGACACGGCACCAGAGCAGGCGCGAGGCGTCGGCCTGCGCGCCGCCCTCCAGTTCCGCAAACACGGCGTCGCAGACCTCCTTGTCCGCTGCGGCGGCCGCGCGCGCGTCGCCCAGACCCGAGTCGCCCTCGTCGTCCATGCCGGGCGTCACGCGCTGCTCATGACCACCGCTGCAGCTGCTGCCGCGGGCGCCGCCGCGGGCGCCGCCGGGCCCGCTGCCGACGCCGTGGCCGCCGCGCAGCGACCCTCGCCGCGCCTGCTGCCCCGTGCCGCGGCGCTGCTGGCGCTGCTGGCGCTCGTCGTGGCGCCTCTGCTGCTGCGCCGCCTCGGCCAGGCGCTCGCCGCCGACGAGGAGGAGGGCCTGCGCGAGGCCGTCGTCGTGGACCTCGTCGTGGCGGCCGGCTCGGACGTGGACTCGGACGTGGACTCGGACCCGGGCTTCGCCGTCGGCGCCCTGCGGCTCGCGGCGGACAACCGGCCCCTGCAGGACCGCCTGGTTTTCACGTGCGAGCGCGACGCCGACTGCCGCGAGACCACCTTCTGCGACGCGGCCAGCCGCAGGTGCAGGCCCGCGGTGTGGCGGGCCGTGAGGACGCCGCCCACGCAGCCGCCGCCGCCGCAGCAGCAGCAGCAGCAGCAGCAAAAGCAGAAGCAAAAGCAAAAGCAAAAGCGGCAAGGGGGCGAGTGCCAGGCGTGCTTCGAGGCCGTGCGCGGGCTCGTGCCAGCCGCCAAGCAGATTGCCGCCGTCAGGGACCAGGACTCCGGCGCCTGCCATGTGCGCTTCCAGCCGGGCCGCTCGCCGTTGCCGACGCACGCCGGCGCGGAGCCCACAGCGGTCCGCAGGTTTGACCATCACCTGGGCGCCACGCTCGCGCTCTGCCTGAACGCGAGCGAGGAGGGCAACACCGCAGCGGGCGCCGAGATTGACGTCTCGCACGACTCGGGCCGCGCACAACTCCAGCTTTACACCATCCCGCACCTCGTGCTGGCGCGCAAGGACGCCTCCCTCGAGTGGCTCGAGCAGGAAGGTAGCCTCTCCGCGGACCTCACCGCGGAGCCCTGCCAGTTCGGACCGCTGGACTACCCTACCTCCTGCATGGTGCCGTACCGCACCGCGGAGGCCGGGGCCGCCTTTCTGGCGTATATTCTCAGCAACTGGGGCGCGCTCCCAGAGTTTACGCTCTTTCTCGACGCCGAGTCGCACGGCGTCGACGCCTTTGCACCCACCATTTCATGTCTGCACAAGGGCGCCAACTTCGAGACCATGGAGGTCATCGGCTACATGCCCATGCCGGGGAGCGATGCCAAAGCCGCGTCGATGCCGCCCGCTGCGCTCAAGCGCATCTGGCGCGAGGTCGTGGGCCCTGGCCTGGGCGCCCAGGCGCCGCGCCAGCGCCCAGACCTGCGACCCGTCACCGCCTTCCTCCTCATGGAGGAGCAGGTCGCCAAGCTCGACCGCGCACTCCTCGAGGAGCTCTACATGATCACGCTGCACCTGCACCCGTTCATCGACGTGGACGAACCCTTTTTGCCGTGGCTCTGGACGGCGCTCTTCTTCTCCACCAACGCTGCCGACCCGCTCAAGGTCTGCGTTGACGACGCCATTGTCGATCTACCTTGAACACGTTGAGCGCGATGACGCGATTGTCCCATGCGTTGCAGCACATTGGACCGACGCGCCGCGCAGTCCGAGGCTGGCCGGCTATCCATGCCCATCGAATCTCAGCGTGCCTCATGTACAAGCAAGAGTGAGCGCCTCCGAGCGCATCGCGAACTCGGCGCTTCACAATGCCGTGCAATCGACGAAAATGCCGCGGACTCGGAACTTCAGAAGCCAGCCAGCAACTCGAGAACGCGGCTCCTACGCTCATCAAGCCTCATCAAGTCTAGCTAGTAGAGCTAGAGCTTTAGCTAGAGCACCGAGAGGCGCACAAGCGCATCAGATCACTTCGCAAACTTGAACTCGAAGGCTGCCCAAGCCTGGCAAGACGAGAACGCTGCTCGATTTTACTCCGGCTGTGCCCCTTTGGTTGCCCCCCCGTGAAGGCAAGAGTTCCTCAAGAAGGGGGCACATCCGACGTCGTCGCGCGGCGAGGACGAGTGGCGCCAGAACAGAATCGCGAGCGCGGCGCTCCTTGGCGAGGTCTGCGCGCGCGGCGGGGCGCGAGGCGCGCGCGCGAGGCGCGGGGCACGGGCAGCATGGCGGCGCCGATCGACTACAGCAAGTTCGAGGCGATCGAGCGCGAGGAGGCGTCGGCCGAGGCCGCGGAGCGCGCGGAGCGCGAGGCGGCGCGCGCGCTTGAGGCCGAGCAGCGCAAGGCGGAGGCCAAGGCGCTGCGCGACGCCGGCGAGGACCTGGAGGCGCGCAGGCACAAACTCAAGGCGCCGGAGAAGTTCGTGGACGATGATGGCGACACGGTGAGCGAGCCGTCCGAGGACGAGGACAGTGACGAGGATGACGGCCTGAACGAGGACGAGGACCTGCATCCGCTGTTCTGGCGGCGCATGCCCAAGCCAGGCAGCAAGGGTGACCAGACGGCGCAGATCTTCCGCGACCTTGTGTACAACACGGAGGAGGACGAGCCCAAGCACCCGAACGAGCTGGCCAAGGACTTCAAGGAGAAGGGCAACGAGTACTTTCAGTGGGGGCGCAAGTACTTCAAGCGCGCGCTGCAGGAGTACAAGGAGGCGCTGCAGTGGGCGCGCAAGGGCGACGGCAGCGACGAGAACAAGGTGACATACGCGGCGATTTTGTCGAACCGCGCGGCCATTAATTTGAAGCTCGGCAACAACGGCAGCGTGGTGCGGGACTGCGCAGCCGCCATCAAGTTTGGGCCGGACCCGCTGCCCAACTGCAAGACGCACTTTCGTGCGGCCTCGGCGTGCGCGCGCCTGGGCCGCCTGCGCGAGGCGCGCGACTACGTGGAGGGAGGTCTCAAGATCGACGCGGAGAACAAGGAGCTGCTTGCGCTGCGCGAGACCGTGGCCAAGGACCTGGCCGAGCAGAAGAAAGTGCAGCGCGAGCGCGAGCGCAAGGTCATGGAGGAGCGTCGTAAGGACGAGGAGATGCGCAAGGACTGTCTGGCACGCGGCTATCACGTGGGCCCGCTCGTGAGCGATATCCAGCACTACCTGCAGGGCTCCTTTGGCAACAAGACGCGCGGCGGCTTCCCGCGCCCGGGCCGCCAGGACGGCTCCATGCAGTGGGCTGTCATGCTCATGTACCCGGAGCACATGCAGTCCGAGTTCATCCAGGCCTTTGACGTACGCCACACCTTTCGGGATCACCTCAGCGTCATGTTCCCCGCATCTCAGGCCGCCCTGCCCGACGAGCGCTCGCCCGCCTGGGATCCCAATGGCAACTACACCGTTGACGCGCTTGAGGTCTACCTCGAGGAGCGCATGGTGGACTCCTACGATATGGAGCGGATGTGGGAGGCTCAGTACAACACCACTTCCGACAAGATCGACTGGTCCAAGCGCCGCCGAGTGCGCGTCCCGCTTGATGCCACACTCGACGATGTCCTGCGCGACCCGGACTATGTCATTCCCGGCGTGCCCACCATGATGGTCGTCTCCACGCGCAGCACCAAGTTCTACAACGATACCTTTTGTCCCGAGCACGACGGCCGTCTGCGCATCCTCGGATAGTTACTCGAACCGCGCAGTTGGCGGCTACCATCTGCGTTGGCGGCCACCTGCTGCGTTGGCGGGGCCTCGCTGCAGCGCAGTTGGCTGCCACTCGCTGCAGCGCAGTTGGCTGCCACTCGCTGCAGCGCAGTTGGCTGCCACTCGCTGCAGCGCAGTTGGCTGCCACTCGCTGCAGCGCAGTTGGCTGCCACTCGCTGCAGCGCAGTTGGCTGCCACTCGCTGCAGCGCAGTTGGCTGCCACTCGCTGCAGCGCAGTTGGCTGCCACTCGCTGCAGCGCAGTTGGCGGCCACCTGCTGCAGCGCAGTTGGCGGCCACCCGCTGCAGCGCAGAAGCAAGTGAGCACAAGCTCCAGCTCGGCTCTGCTCGAAGTCGTTTCACACGTCGCTGCAATCTTCGTCGCCTGATGTAGCGCACGACTTGCACGCTAACGGCGGCCGTGCCACTGCGCGTCCCCGAGTGCGCGCACCGAGCGCGAGCGACGATGTTTTCCTCCTTCCTCCTTCGGCCTCGGCCCTCACCAACATGCAACCTTGGCTGTCCCTTATTATCCATGTTCATGACTCTTTCTGTTGGGCCGCATGTCGGGTATACGAGCCGATTTGACTGCGCTCCGCGCGCGGCTCGCGGGTGGCAACTCAAAAACAGAAGCTCGCATCTAGCAACGCCCAAAGCTCGGCCGCTTCAAGGCCTCTGCTCGGCCCTGCGAGTTGTCAGATCATCAGATGACCACCTACCTTCGTTTTCTTGGAGCGTGCGCTGCAAAGCACAGCAGCACACTGCGAATTCTGCAGATGAGACGACGCTTGCGAGCTTTGATGCTGGCTGGCTGACCTGTGAGTCGTTCCAAGCCATGGCGGATGGATGGCCGCGGGCGTGGGCGTGCGCCGTAGGCAAGCAGGTCGACAAGCTAGCCGGCGTGCGCCAAGCTCGCCTCTTCGCTCTGGCCCTACTTTTGGAGCGTGTAAGCGGTGAGACGCACGTCCGTGACAAGCTCCGGCATCGACGTGCGGTACGAGTTTCACAAGCCAGCTCGAGGTCCGCTGCTCCGAGCCTCCGAGCTGCGGCAGGGCGCACGCCCATGCCTGCGGCCATCCATCCGTCTTGGCTTGGAACGACTCACAGGCGTGTGCCCGGCCCACCTAGGCCAGCCAGCCAGCACCAAAGCACGCAAGCGGCTCCCGAGCTCGGTTTGGAAGCGCTTGGAAGGAGGTGAGCGGCGCTTGAGCTCGGTCTGGACCCTGAAAAAAGAATCCACGCTGTGTTGATTGACAACTTGTCAGCCTGCCGTTGCAGTGGTGGACGGATGGTCGCCGGCTGGTCGCACCTTTCCGGCTTCATCATGATGAAGTTGATAGTGCCCAACTGACCGCGCCCCCCTCGCTGCTGCGTGCGTCGCGCGCCGCTCGCTGCTGCGCACCGTCGCAGGCAGCAAACGGCGGCGGCCGGTTCGTGGCCTTCGTACCGACTCGCCTCCGCTCGCGCCGAGCCCGAGTCGCTCGTGGCCGCTCGCTCCGCCGGACAGCTCTGGCTGGCTGGCCGCGCAACCACTCGCTCTGGATCGTCGATCCTTGCCGACGTGGCGTGTCAATCTCGCTCCAACCGAACCGGCTGGCCAGCGAGCGAGCGAGCGAGCGAGCTTTCTTAGTAGTTTGCTAGCTAGCTAGCTGCATGGGAGGACGACTCAGAGTAGGAGGGACCCCGTGTCCTCGGGCCGCGGCTGGCTCAGGCTCAGCTCCTCCCTCGTCCTGGAGTCGTCCATCTTCATCGCCGAGCCCATTGTGGATGGTTGACTCCAGACCTCGACCTGCCAGTGGCGACCTTAGCACTGACCTGTCTTTCTTGAAAGCCCGAAAGACCCCCGGGTATCCGACGTGTCTGTTTGTCTGGGCTCCGTCTGTCCTTCGAACCGCCGCTCACTCTCAGCCTCGAGCGTCGCGGCTGCACGGCGGCGCCGGCCCGGGCAGCGGGGCAGGACAGCGAGGGGCTCGCGCCTCGCCTCCGGGCCGCGCCGCCCAGCTGCTGAGCAGGCTGGCCGCCGTCGCGGCGCTGGGCGCGCGCTCGCCGTCGCCGTTGATCATCTTTGGCAAGCGCTGCTGATCTTCCTTTGTCCGCGACGCTGCGGCAGACCCGCAGCTGCTTCGCGGCCCGCTGCGGGCTCGGCTCGCCAGGGCAGGTGTCCCACGGAGGAGCAAGCCCCTCCTTCCGCGGCCACACAGTCCCGCCCGCAGCGCCGCGCGGCCCGAGCTCCACACCGCTCTGCTTCGCGCTTCCGCACAGTGGCGCCCTTTCCGCGTGCCCCCCACTGGACGCGTCCTATCCGTCCTGAGCACCGGCCGCCAGGGCCCCGCGCACATCACGTCTTTCCCGCAGAGGCCCCGCATCCCCGCAGCGGTCTTTCGCGCTCGCCGCGCTCGTCGCGCGACGCGAGCCCTCCGTTGCCGCCCTCGCCCTCGCCGTGGCGCGCGCCAGACCGCACTCGAGCCGAGCCGAGCCGAGCCGAGCCCGCGCCGCGCCTCCTCCTCGACCGACGCCGCGCGCCGCATCGACCGCCGCGGCCGCCGGGCGACGGCAGGCGCAGGCCCTGCCTCAAACCGGCCACGGCCGTACGGTCGTTGAGCTCGCAGCTAGCTAGCTACCGCTGGAGCTCTTGCTTGCTTGGAGCAGAGGGACCCGCGCGAACAGGCGGCTCGCGAGCGAGCGAGCGAGCTCGGAGCGGGCGGCAAACAGGAATCAGCGACCTCGCGCTCGCCCAGCGCGGCGCTCGCTCGGCGGGCGCGTAGCCGCGCTGCGCGAGGCCCGTGCTGTACCAGTCGCCCGATCGTTCAACTCGAGCGCCTCGACTCGACTCGACTCGACTCGGCTCGGCTCGGCACGCGGCCAGACTCGGCTCGGCTCGGAGAGGCTAGGGCTTGGGCTTGGGCTCGCGCTCGAGCGCGACCGCCAGCCCGCCAGCCGGCCAGCCCGCCTCCTTCGGCCTCATGTCGCAGGCGCCGTGCAGGCAGCAGCAGCAGCACGAACAGCACGAACCCCATGAGCAGCGCGAGCGCGGTTCCTGGGTGGCGCAGCGGCGGGCGCCGCGGGCGCGAACGCCGCTGGTGGAGCTCAAGGCGGACCAGGTGGGCCGCGTGCTGACGACGCCGGACACGCGGCGCCAGCCGCTGCTACGGCCGCGCCGCCGCGGGCTCACTGCGCTGCGCGTGCCGCTTGAGGCCGCCGCGGCGGCGCCCGCGCCGCGCCGCTACGGCGCCAAGGAGGACCGCGCCCCGGACGAGCCGTACCCGGACGAGGCGCCCGCCGTGGAGTCCGAGGTGCCCACCAAAACGCTGAGCTCGGCCGACGCCAAGTTGCCCGTCCTCCCGCAATCGCCCGCCGCCATGCGCGACGGCATCCGCTCCAGACACAGCTCCTCCATGGCCACGGCCCATGGCGCGCGGCGATCACTGCATCGGCACCGGCAGCCGCAGCCGCAAAACGCGCCGTGGGCGCCCCGGACGCCACAGGCCGCCATGGTGCGCGCCCCTGCGGCGCAGCGCGGGTACCTGAGCGACCACGAGCAGGCCCACAGCGACCTGGAGGATCTCGACCTGGAATTGGTGAGCGTGGACGATTCCGATGACGACGAAGTAAGCGGCTGGCCCCGCGCCGCGCAGAACCAGGACGATGCCGACGCGCTGTTCGGACCACGACGCATCACTCGCAGCGTCTCGGGCGCCTCTGCCGACGAGACCTTCGGCCTGCTCGGGCCGCGCCGCATCACAAGGAGCACCTCGCGTGCCTCGGCCGACGGCCATGCCAAGCCGCAACCCGTCGCCAGGAGCGTCTCGCGCGCCTCGGCCACCTCTTGCCCGCCTGACCGCGACCACGATCGCTATACAGGTGCGCGCGGGCTCGTCAGACGCATGTCGGACGCCGTCGACGCTTCGGCGTCATCAAGAAAAGCGCCGCAGCCGGCGCCGGCGCCGGCGCCGGCGCCGGCGCCGGCGACCGCTAGTAGCGCGGGCCCGGGGATCACCCTGCGCCCGCGCGCCGTGCGCGGCACTATGCCCGCAAGCGCTGGCGCGCGCATCTCGGGTCGCTTCTTCCACGCCGCAGACATGCGGCCGCGCCGCCTCCGCGTACCGCAACAGACCTCCACAGCCGAGGACAGCGCCCTGGACGATGGCTACGATCACCACCAACAGCAGGAGGGCCGTCTCGACCTTGCCGCGGTCAGCTCGAGCACGCTGCCCGCGCGGCTCTCGGACGATGAGGACCTTGACCTGGCCTCGACAGACAACGCTACGAGCTCTACCGTGGCCACCACGCCCAAATGGCGATCTACCGCCACAAGCCTGCGCCGCCACCGCTTCCGGACGCCGCTCGACCCGCTCGAGCTGGCCGTTCCGCGACCCCGGGATAGCCGTCGTTCCTCGAACGACGTTGAGAGCAGCAGTAGCAGCAGCACGCTCCCTGCGCGCCTGCAGAGCGACGACGATGATGAAGAAGGCGAAGACTTTGACCCCGATGTGGCGCATGAGAATGCCGCCGGAGCGCTCACGTACGTCTTCATGCGGCCGTCGCCGCCCACACACCCGCCCGCGGCGGCCACCGCCACCGTCAACACCAACGCCAATGCCACGGCCACGGCCACGGCCACGGCCACGGCCACGGCCACGACCACGACCAATGCCGCGTGCAACCCGCGGCTTTCCAGCGCGCGTCGCAGCCTCGTGCGCAGCAGCACCAACCCAGGCCCGGCTGACGTGGGCGCTACAATCGGCGACGTGCGGTACAGATGGAGGACGCTTGCGACCGACGACCAGTTCCTGCCCTCCAGCACCCGGGGCGGCTACAGTGCTGGCCAGCGTGGCCACGCGCACGTCCTGGAGCGACCTACGCCGCGCAGGCCGCTTTCGCGTGGGCCATCGCCCGCACCCCGGCGCCCCGGCGTCGAGCGCCCTGGCCGCCAGCACTCCGCCCCTGGCGTGCGCCGCAAGCAGCGGGGCGCACTCGAGTCGCCCTCGCCGTCGGGCATCGCCGAGACCGCCTACGCGAGCTTCTCGTCCACGCCTTCCCCGACACTGAGCGGCGACGCGCCCGCGCGACGGGTGCGGTCCAGCCAGGACTTCGGCCAGCCGCGCTCCATGCAGCCCAGCCCGCCGCGGCCCAGGGCCAAGCGCCCGGATTTCATAGCCGCCACCTTCGATGCTTACCGCCGTCCCTCAGTCGAGGCGCGCCTGGCCGCCGCCCCGTCAACGGGCGCCGGAGCCTCGCCGTCCTCATTCGCCTCCTCCCCGTCGTCCTCGTCGTCCTTCAAGTACATGCTGCGCGACCTCCCGGCCCGCGTGGACCGCACGCACGGGCTGCGTCGCGACCTTGATCTCACCGCGCCCACGTCCAGGTACGACGAGGCGCCCATCCCGCCGCGCTCGCGGTCCAGTCTGAGCGCCTGCGCAGTCGACCAGGCCACCGCCGCGGGCTCCTCGGCCATCGCGGCGCCCGTGCCCATCGTCCCGGACAACTAGACACCTCGCCTGCCTGGTCAGGGAGCAGCCAGGCGGCCTCGAGGGCTGTCTCAGATGCCCTCGCTTCACGCAATCGCGCGTCTCTCCCGCCCCCCCGCCCCCATGTAGATACGCTCACGTTGGCCTGTGAGATCCCTTCTTCTTCATTTTCTCCTTTTCATTATCAACGTGATGGGTCCTCTTCCTTGACACGTGCGAGGGAGCTGCGTCGTCGTCGTTTACGCAGAGCCCCCGGCCGCGCCCACGCCGAGGCGCCGGAAGAACTCGGACACATTCTCGAGCTGCATCAGGTCGGCCTCGTTGAATACCTTCTCCGGCTTGGACTCGGCGCAGTTCCAAAGCATCATCGTCGGGATGCCGCCCACCTTGAAGGGCTCCTTGCGCAGAAAGTGCTCCGGGCCCGGGTCCTGCTTCCACTCCTCGCGCGAGAGCAGCACCTCGATCAGCTGCACGGACGCCGGCGCCTGCTGCATCGCCTCCTGCAGCACCGGGTCCGCCTCCTCGCAGTCCGGGCACCACCGCGTCCCGTCCTCCTTGCTGCTCCCGCCCGCGCGCGCGCCCGACGTCAGCTCGCCCCGCCCGCCCGTGCCCGCGGACATGAACCCCGAGACCTACCGCGTCGCCATGAAGAGCAGCACCACCGGCGTCGGGCTGCTGCGCAGCACCTGCAGCTTGCTCTGCAGGTGCACCGCCTCCAGCGTCTCGCGCAGCATCCTCCCGCGCTCGCTCGTCGCCCAAGCCGCCCAAGCCGCCGCCGAAGCCGACCGCGATAGTGAGCGAGTTATCCTTTTGCTCGTCCGAGTCGGGGAGGTCGGCGTGGACCCTCGGAGCGGGGCGGCGAGCGGGGGCGAGCTCGGCGTGGCAATCGTGGACCACGCTGCCCGTGCTGGGGGGCTTTCTGAAGACACAGGTGCAGCCTGCAATGGCAAGCGTCGAGGGAGGACTCGGAGGTGGAGCAAATCTTGGGGCGTGAGGAACTTCATGACAAACGCGCATGGTGCTGGCGATGACGAGGGTGGGCGTCCGAGGAGGACAGAGGCTGCCCTGAGAGCACCCAGCGCCAGAGGCTGGTTCGTAGAGAATGATTCATTTTCAAGCCTGGGCGGCATTTCGCGCAGGACAACACGCAAACTAAGCTGAGCCTTCACTGAAGTACCGTTTGCCCTGCGCTTAGGAATCGCTTGAAGCCGGCAGCCTGCGCTGAGCATCCTGCGGCTTCGAATTCAATGCGCCGAAGTGCAACTCTTTGCATCGCGAACGACAATGCGCCGAAGTGCAACTCTTTGCATCGCGAACGAAAGCTCGGACTTTGCACACGAAAGAATCAAAGAAACGCACGAATTCCCCGTCAGACTAGCTAGAGGCTAACCCGGAAAGGCTGCGAGCAACCGTTCCACATCAGAGCATCAAACACTGCCGTCATGACAGCGTCCAAATGTGCTCAGACGCTGGATTGTAGAGCTCTTGCTCGCGCGCTCTCAGACGTAGCGCCAACAGCTAGCTTCCTTCCTTTGCCCGAGCTCGCGTCCGGCACTTCCGCCACAGCGAACGGAGCACAGCGCATGCCATGCCATGCCCGGGGCCCAGTGGTGATGTCCGCGCGTCCCCTCACTCACCATGGTCACTCACAGTCACCTCACATCATCATGATGTCTTCACGGTTAGCTCGGCAAGCGGGACCAAGGGGAACCCGCACGAAACGGCAAAACGTGCTCTTCGTGCTCGAGGCGACTCGGACGGCGACGGCGACGACCTCGGACTCGCACGCAGAGCGAGAGCTGGCCGAGTGTAGCGCAGCGCGCGCAACGCAGGCGAGCGTGAGGAATGGCGCAGCGCGAGGGGGACGCGGCAGCGGGGCCGGTGGCCTTCGCAGAAGGCTGGCGCACGCTCAAGTACCGCGGACTGGACGTGTGTCTGCGCAGGCTGGAGCACGGCGTGGACGTGCAAGCGGGCCGCGATGGCGGGCCGGGGCGCGCGCTGCAGGCGGGCGAGGTGCACGAGCTGTACAGCCTGGTGTATGCAATGTGCACGCAGGCGACGCCGCACAACTGGTCGGGCAAGCTGTACTACGCGGTGCTGGACGAGCTGCGCGAGGTCTGCGAGCAGCGCGTGGCGAAGCGGCTGGAGGCGGCGAGCGACGAGGTGCTTCTGGACGCCTTCATCGAGGAGTGGGGGCGCCACCAGGTGCTGATTCGCACGCTGCGCGCGGTGCTGGGGTACCTGGACCGCTTTTACGTGAAGCGCCTTGCGCTGCCTTCGCTGGAGGGCGCGGCGATCCAGGCGTTTCACGACTTTGCGTTTGAGACCATCAAGGCGCGCACGACGCGCGCGTTTTTGCGCGAGGTGGACCACGACAGACGCGAGCGCGGCGGCATCGGGCCGGAGCGCGTGGAGCGGCTTCGGCGCGTGCGCGACATCTACCTGGCGCTGGGCCAAGGGTCGCTGGACGACTACGAGCGCGAGCTGGAGGAGCCATTGGTGCGCGCGTCGGTGCAGTACATGACACGCGTGTCTGCGGCGTGGATGGCGTCCACGACGTGCCCCGAATACCTGAGCAAGGCCAAGGCGCAGCTGGAGCTGGAGAACCAGCGTGTGGGCCACTATTTGCACGAGGAGACGCGCGACAAGCTGCTGCGCGCCTGTGAGCACGAGCTCATTAGTGTTCACATGCACGATCTCCTGGAGAAGCCTGGGTCTGGCTGCCGCTGGCTCCTGGAGAACGATCAGGACGAGGTGCTGCAGACCATGTTCCAGCTCCTCAAGCGCGTCCCGTCTGGGCTCGCCCCGATGGCCCTCATCATGCGCAAGTTCCTGCAGGAGGTGGGCGCCAACGCGCTGGCCGATCCGAACTACAAGAACCAGTGGGAGAACCGCTTGGACCAGACCCTCATCACGCGCCTTGTGCGCCTGCACCTCAAGTACCTGGCGCTGGTCAAGAACCGTTTCGCGGGCCACAGCACCTTTCACCGCGCGCTCAAGGAGGCGTTTGAGTTCTTCGTCAATCTTCCATTGCCCGCAGAGCCGGACGAGGACGAGACGCAGCAAGAGCAGCCGTTGGACGAAGGCGAGGGCGACAGCAAGGCGCGCAAACGCGTGCGGCGTCGGCGGCGCGTCGAGGAGATCACCATTTCGGAGCTCCTCTCAGACTACCTGGATCGCAAGCTGCGCAAGGCTCCAGAAGACATGGCACCCGTATCGCCGGCTCCTGGCGGCGCTGGGTCGCTCCTGTCGCCGCGCACGGAGACGAGCCTGGAGATCGAGCTGGCGGCCACGGTGGAGCTCTTCGGGTACGTGAACGACAAGGACATCTTCGCGGGGTTTTATCGCAAGCACCTCGCCAAGCGGCTCATCCTGAACCGGTCCGCGAGCAAAGACGCGGAGCAGGTGGTGATCGCGAAGCTGCAAAAGGTGTGCGGCAAGCCGTTCGTGTCCAAGTTCACCGGCATGATCAAGGATGTGCTGCTGGCGTCCGATCTGCAGCGCGACTTCGAGCGGCACGATCGCGCTGGGTACGAGGCGCTGGGTTTCGACTTTCGAGTCAAGGTGCTGACGTCCGGGTTCTGGCCGACGTACCGGTACGAGCCGCTTTCGCTCATGCCGGCGCCCATGGAGGCGGCCGTCTCGGCGTTCAAGAGCTTTTACGATTCGCGCACCGCGCACCGCACGCTGACATGGATTCACGCGCTGGGCACGCTGACCCTGGCGGGGCGCTTCACGGGGTGCGCCAAGCCGGTGCAGCTTGTGGTAACAACCTTCCAGGGCGCACTCTTGTTGCTCTTCAACGAGGGCACGGAGGAGGCGCTGAGCGCCGAGGAGATGGCGGCGCGGCTAGGCGCCTCGGCCGAGTTTGTGCGCAAGCAGCTCTACTCGCTGACGGACGGGCGGCATATGATTTTGCGCAAGGTGGACGAGGCGCGCTACGCGGTGAACGATGATTTTAGCACCACGGCGCGGCGCATCCGCATCGCACAGTTGCCTGCGCAAAAGGCGGAGGACGCGAAGCAGGACCGCGCTGCGAGCCTGGCGAAGATCTCGGAGGAGCGGCGCTTCGCCGTGGAGGCCGCCATTGTGCGCATTATGAAGGCGCACAAGGCGCTCACGTACGAGGAGCTCTCGGCCAAGGTGATTCTGGCGCTGGCGTCGACCTTTCAGGCGCAGCCGGCGACGATCCGCAAGCGCGTCGATGACCTGCTCGCGCGCGACTACCTGGAACCTGACCCCAGCGACGAGACCAAGCTATTGTATGTCGCTTGAGAAAGGGAAACTTAAAATGCCTCGCGACCCAAGAGGTTGCTGTGCTGTCGTGTAGCAGTTGCGACAGCAAGCACGGCTCGGAAAAGCTTGGTGGTCGTTACAGAAAAGAGATGCACAAGAAGGAGAGAAAGACAGAGAGCTATCATACTTGTTGTGTCAAGTCAGTCAGGGTCGGCCATCAACGTCCTCACTGCTCGACGAGGCTATCCTGCAGGCGTGCGAGCGCATCGGGCATCTGGTGTGCGACCTCGTTCGTGGAGGTGTGGACCCAGAAGGACTCGCCGTTGCCGCGATCGATAAACTCCTCCCAGCCGAGGCTCTCACTGACGGGAAAGCCAGCAGCGCGAGCCTGGGCGGCGGCCTCCTCGCTAAAGGAGCCCTGGCCGGCAGGCGCGGTCTGCGGTGGGGTGTTGACCGTGCGGACCTGGTCCGAGTTGGTTGTCGGCTTGAAAGCGGAGCCGTCGGGCGTCGAGGGCGGCGGCGAGACGACCCCGGCGGAGTCGGCGCGGCGCGGAAGCGCGTCCACGTCGACGCGCAGCGAGGTGGACGTGGTCGGGAGCTGCGGCGCCACCGCCGCGGCGTCCACATCGTCCGTGGAGATCTGACCACCCTCTTGCTGCGGCTCGAGGGGCCCGGAACGCTTGACCTTGACGGGCCTGGAGGGCTCCGTGCTGGCGTGCGGCACATGAGCCGAGTTGCGCGAGTCCGAGTAGTTGGACGAATAGTGCGAGTACGGACGCTCCGCGTGGTGGTAGGTGTGCGGGCCCGCAGGGCTGGAGCCGCTTGTGCTTGAGCCACCGGCGCCGGGCGAGCCGGCCTCGGGCGAGCCGGCGTACGAGGAGCCCGGCGTGCTGAGGAACTTGCTGCGCACATCGACGGCCGAGAGGTCCTTCCAGGCGAGCTTGCGGAAGACGATGAGCACGACCAGGCAGGCGGAGATCCACATGAAGCCAAAGGCGATGAAGAAGTTCTGCATGGCCTGGTCGAGCGAGCCGACGAAAACCAGCATGCCGAGGAAGACCAGCACAAACGCGGAGAACACAGAGGTGTACAAGATGCTGGCGCTCTCGCTGCCAACCGACGGCACGTCACGCGCGCGGACCGCCACCACCATGGTGGCAATGCCCAGGAGCATGAGCCAGCCCCACGACACATAGACGAAGGCGGACCGCGAGCACGTGAAGTTGTCGCACGGGTCTACGAGCGGCGGGTCCAGCACGAACCAGACCACCAGCACGGCCACCAGTACGCCGACCGCCGCGGCTATGGATGCGACCAGATACTTTTCGCCGATGTTGACGCGCTGCGCACGGCGCGACCCTGTGTGCACGCGCAGGACACGCCACTCCTTGACGCCCAGCGTCGAGAGCACCACGGCCATGGACACCTCCAGCAGACTCACGGACGCCATGCACTTGCCGTTGCTTGGGCCCAGCGCCGTCTCGCCCAAAAGTAGTACGCCCACGTTCATGACGGCCACGCCAACAAGCATGATCACCAGGAAATTGCGCTGCGACATGCGCACGATGGGCCGCTCCCAGAAACGCGCCATCACCACCAGGCCCGCCAGCGCGAAGAAGACGCCCACGCCAGCAAAAGCGATCGTCGCGTACGCAAGGCTCGACGGCTCCGGGAACGGCTCGAACTCGCCCTCGCAAAAGCCGCCCGTCGCGTTCAGCCCGGTCGCCGCACCCACGGCTGCCGTTGGGCTCTCAGTCTTGCTTGTCGTCGGTCCGCTCGTCGTCGTTGGGCTTGATGTGCTCGGGGCCAAGGTCGTAGGACCGGACGTCGGGTTCGTCGGCTCGACCGTCGTCGGCCTCTGCGTCGGCGCCGCCCTTGACGTAGGCGCTAATGTAGGCGCGGTTGGCGCTGTGGTGGGCGGGGTCGGCGATGGTGTAGGCGAGGTCGGCGAGGATGTTGGCGAGGTCGGTGCTGGTGTAGGCGGGGTTGGCGCTGGTGTTGGCGGGGTTGGCGCTGGTGTAGGCGACGTTGGCGCTGATGTAGGCGGTGTTGGCGCTGGTGTAGGCGGGGTTGGCGCTGGTGTAGGCGGGGTTGGCGCTGGTGTAGGCGGGGTTGGCGCTGGTGTAGGCGGGGTCGGTGATGGCGTAGGCAAGGTTGGCGATGGCGTCGGCAAGGTTGGCGATGGAGTTGGCAAAGTTGGCGATGGCGTTGGGAAAGTTGGTGAAGGTGTGGGCGGGGTAGGAGATGGCGTGGGAGGTGCCGTTGTCGGAGACAGCGTGGGAGGAGCAGTCGTCGGAGACAGCGTGGGAGGCGCTGTGGTGGGCGACGCCGTCGTCGGCGAGCGCGTCGTGGGCGAGGCCGACGGAAACGCCGTCGGACTCTTGGTCGTAGGCTCAGACGTCGGGCTCGCCTCGGTAGGCGCCTCCGTATTGCTCGCCGTGGGCGGCGCTAGCGTCGGGTACGGCGTCGGCGCATCGAAAAAGCTGCCCTGTGCCACGGACTCGCGCGCCGCGGCGGCCGCCAGCGCTGCCACCAGGACGGCCGTGAGCCGCCTCGCGGGCGCCATGCTGCCTGCCTGCCGGCCGGCCGGCCGGCTGCCAGGCCGAGCGGCCGCCTCTCTCTCGCTCGCTCTCGCTCGCTCGCTCGCTCGCTAGCTCTCTCTCTCCCTGACAACCTGCGCACGCCGCGTTGATGGCCAATCGATCTCGCGCGCGCGCCGCTGCCGCGCCGCCCCGCGCCGCGCCGCGCCGTGCAGTGCCGCGCGTGCGGGCGCGCCTTCGGGTCTCGCGCGACGGGACCTGCGCCGCGTCCCCTGCCTCCCTGGCTGCCGCCGCGCGGCCGGGCCGCGTCCGGGTCTGCTGCCGCGCGCCGCGCCGCGCGCCGCTGCGCCGTCACGGCGCAGGCCGACTCCGGCGCCGCTCGGGTTGGAGGACTGGATCCACGGATGGACGCTCGGCTTCGACCGGCCGCTGCCGGGCGCTGCCGGCGCGCCGCGCGCCGCTCCGCCGTCCGCGCGCGCCGCCGCCGCCGCCGCCGCCGCTGCCGCCGCTTCGCGCTCTGCCGCGCGCCGCCGCGCGACCGGACCTCGACTTCGAATTTGAATTCGAAAATACTTGCCGCCGCCGCCGCGGGGACGCCCCGCGCGCGTCCAGGCACAGACTCGGCCGCTGGGGCCCGCGGGGCCGGCCGGCGCCGCCTGCGGTGGGGGTGCGCGCGCGCGCACGGGGGCAGTGGAAGACGTCCAGGCGGCGGGCCGGCTCGCCGCGCAGAGCCGGAGGACTCGGGCTCGAGAGAGAGTCGAAACAAACAAGGAATCAATGATGCGACAGGACAGGGAAGGAAAGGAGGCAGGAGCTGGATGAAAATGGATGAGCGCTGACACTGCAGACGCTGGAGAGCGGGCGAGTCTGGCGAGACCTCGGCGCAGCGCCTGGGCGGTGGCGGCTGGCTGGCACTGGCAGGAGGCTTGGCGAGCGAGCTCCGGCTGTTTGGGCGACGACAAGATGGCGGCGGTCTCGGATGGCCTTCCTTCTCCGGCTAGGAGCTAGAGCTAGTCTTCGCCGTGGTTGCTGGCTAGCTGCTGGCGGCCGGGATTCGGGGCGATGGCGGAGTACGAACTGGGCGTTTTGGGCCCCGACCGGTGTTCTACGTGGGCTGTTTCTTGATCCCGGATCGTGCTGGTGCTGGCTGGCTGGCTGGCTGGTACTTGCCTTGCTTACTGGTCCCAGCGGCCGCGACGCAGGTCGGCGAAGCGCTGGAAAAGGTCGGCGGCGTGGGCATCGGCCAGCATGTCAGCGCGGGACGGGGCCCGTGCGTGGGCGGCCTCGAAGGAGGCCTTCCAGGCGTCGAGGGCAGTCTTGACCTCTTCGAGGCGGTCGGCGCGCGACTTGGAGGCCTCGGCCTCGTCGAAGGTGGCGGCCAGCTGCGCCTGGCAGTGCGCGTTGCGCTGCAAGATGGTCTTGGTGAGCGCGCCGTCGGCGCCGGCGGCCTTATCGACAGCGACGAGCTCCTGGGCGCCGTCCGGGGTGGCGAGCGGAGCCACGAGGCGGCCGCCGGGCCGCAATGCCCCGTGCACGAGGGCGCTGGTGAGCGGCGCGGCCAGGTCGAGCGCGAAGCCGACGTGGATGAGGTCGAAGCCGAGGTCCTCGTCGGCGCGCGGGCCGAGCGCCTCGAGCTGCATGGCGCCGTCGGTCTCGGCGAAGGCGTGCTGGAAGGCGAGCGCGTCGGCCGCGGCCTGGCTCGTGCAGCGCGAGGCGGCGTGCTCCTGCGCGTGCGCCACGAGCGCCGGCACGGCGTCCGTGCCGAGCACCTGCGCCGGCGCCGCGCCCGGAGCGAGCAAGCCGAGGTCCTGCATGAGCTCCGCCGCGAGCACCGTCAGGTAGCCCGTGCCGCAGCCCAGGTCGAGCGCGCGCAGCGCGCGCGGGCCTGGCGCCCCTGCTGCGCGCCCCTGCAAGAAGTCCGCCATGGCCTCGCCCACGACGGCGTGGTGGTGCGGCGTGGACAGCGTGGCGCCCGAGGCCGCGTGCAGCTTCTGCGGCGCGTTCGCGTAGGGCTCCGCGTACACGGCGGCGTCTTGCTTCACTGGCACGAAGAGCGCACGGTCCAGCGCCAGGAACCCTCGCTTGAGCGCCTCGCTGCGCAGCACGCCGTTGCGCTCCAGCTGCGCGACGAGTTCCTCTTGCGTCCGCGCGCCCTCCACGTGCGACAGCGACAGCTCGAGCAGCGAGAGCCCGCCCGCCTTGGCGCCATCTGCGCTCGCGTCCACCTCCTGCGCGAACTTGACCTCTTGCTGCTGCTGCTGCCGATGCGCTTGCTGCTGCTGCCGTGCCGCCTGGCTGCTGTGCAGCAGTCGCCGTCGGGGCGCCGCGCGCGCCGCGCGCGCCACCTGCGTCAGCATTGCTTCGACGGAGCACTGGTTTTGCTGGCGAGGCCAGGCGAGACAAAGCGAGAGTACGAACAGAGGGAGGCGCGCGGAGGCGCGAAAGAGCACACAGAGCAGCAGACCCATGCACGATTGCGGCGAGAGGAGCATGAGCATGGCTACAACGAGATGGAGGCATGACTAAAACGAGATGGAGTAGCTTGAGCACGCCGAGCTCGTGACGAGCTCAATTCGCAGTCGGGGTCAATCTGGATGACATTTTGGCTTGCTTTTGCTTATCTTGGCCGCCAACTCGCATCTCGCCCTGCACGTCTTTTCTCTCTCTAACGTTACGACGATCAAGTGACGTCTTTTGCGGGCTGACTGGCGTTGGCAAGCAAGCACGATCCGGCGGCCGGCCACTCCAGCGCAGAACCTGAACCTGCACCAGAAGACAAGACTGACTTCGAAGCCGGACAGATCAAAGATCAATCAAGCAAGTTGACGTCGGGCCGTCGTCGGGCGCTTGGGCGTGTTGGGCCAGCGCCCTCGCTCGCTCGCGCGCGCGCGCGCTCGCTCGAGCTCTCTGGCTCGCTCGCTCGCTCTCTCGCTCGCCCTCGCACGACGACGGCGCCATGAGCGTGACGTACGTGGCGGTGGGTGTGGCGGCCGTGGCGGCTGCGTGGCGGCTGCGCAAGGTGCGGCCGTTCGACGTGGCCTACTGGGTGTTCACGCAGCCGCCGTTGGGCAACCTCCTGTACCGGCGGGAGCTGCGCGCGAGCAGGTCCAAGTCGGCGCACTCTGACTGTGACGGCGCGGTGACCTATCTGGACGCGGAGCGGGAGCGGCTGGCGGTGCGCATGGTGCCGTTCCTCGAGGACAACTACGCGTACCTGCTAATCGACTACGCGCGGGACGCGGTGCTGGCTGTGGATCCGGCGGACGCGCTGGTGGTGGCGCGGGCCGTGGCGGAGGAGGGCAGGCGCGTGGGGCGGCCCTTGCGGCTCACGGACGTGCTGGTGACGCATTACCACCAGGACCACGCAGGCGGGAACCAGGAGCTGCGCTCGCTGGAGCCCGAGCTGCGCGTGCACGCGAGCGCGTCGGAGCGCGGGTTTGGCGTGCCGGGCGCCACGCACGCCGTGGGCGAGGGCTCCGTGGTGAGCTTTGGCGACCTGGAGATTTGCGTCGCGGAGACGCCCGGGCACACGCAGGGCCACGTGAGCTTTTACATCCCGGTGCAGCCCGGTTGCGAGCGACCCGTGCTCTTTACGGGCGACACGCTCTTCGTGGCGGGCGTGGGCAAGTTCTTCGAGGGCACGGCAAGGGACATGATGCGCAGCCTCACGTACTACAGATCGCTCGGCGTCGACACGCTCGTCTTTCCCGGCCACGAGTACACGGTGGACAACCTGCGCTTCGCCAGCTGGCTGCAGCCGAACAACGACGCGCTCACACGCCGCCTCGCGTGGGCGCGCGAGCTGCGCGCACAGCGCAAGCCCACCGTGCCCCAGCCTCTCGAGCACGAGCTTGCGTACAACCCATTTATGCGCTGCGACGACGCCGACCTCCAAGACGCCCTGCTCGACCGCCTCCCTGCGGACCAGGCCGAGGCTGCCGGTCTCCACGATCGCATCGCCGTGCTGCAGGCTCTGCGCGACCTCAAAGACGCCAATGCCCATCGTAAAACTAACTAAAACAAGAAAAGCGACCACGAGCGTGTGTGCGCCCGGCCGGCCGCTCTGCCTGCTGCCTGCCTGCTGCCGGCCCCGTGGCACTGGCTGCAGTGCTGGCCCTGTGGCAGGCGTCCGGCTTCAGCTCAGATTGCCAGCAGCTGCTGAGCTGCGCAGCCCAGAGGAAAATCCACCCTCAGGGCTTCCTTCCTTCCTTCCTTCCTTTCCCTTGCAGCTGCTGGAGCTTGGCTCTCGCCAGTGCCAGGCACTGGCAGTGACTCACTCACGTCAGCCGGCCCTGCCAGCACTGCCCTCGCCGCCCGCCGAGTCGCCACGCCACGACGGCCCGGCCAGCCGTGCACCGCACCGCACCGCACCGCACCGCACCGCGCTGCCCTGAGACTGCGAGATCAGCCACAGAAGCCAAGCAGCTGGAGTCCGCCACGGACATGCATCGATTCCATTGCAAGCACAGCGGGTCCTCCAGCCAGACGCACCTGACCATGACCCGCCCCTCCACAGCGCGGCGCCTCGGCCCCTGGCTGAGCTCCCACGACGACCAAATCGGCGTCGCTTGCGAGCTCCACCTCCACCTCCACCTCCACCTTCGCCGTGCCTGTCTGGCTGGCAGGCACTGTAGCGTCGTCGCGTCGCGCCCGGACGCTCGCCGGTCTCCTCCACGGGTCTCTCGCTCCCTCGCGCACGTGCGCCGCCCTCTCGCCGCGCCCGCGCGCGCTCGCCGCGCGCGCGCTGCGACTCCACCGGTTAGTTAGTAAGCTGCTACCTCGCTCGCCCGCTCTACTAGGAAGAAAGCTGGCTAGCTAGCAGCTGCTGTGTCTAAGAAATGCTGGCTGCCCGCCGCTCCCGGTACTAGGCGCGGCGGCAGCGCGCGCGCTCGGCCGCTCCCCCTGCCCGGCGCTGCGCGCGG